>DWJH01000036.1:0-17243 GCA_018248735.1 Tagiades litigiosa | reverse complement strand
ATGTACTATCCAACACTAAAAGAATTTGTTAAATGGGACCAACGGTTTCTGAGATTAGCTCGTTCAAAGAACAAACAAACTCTTCAGCTTTATATATTCGTATATAGATTAGCTTTCAAAATGTTTTCTACACTGACAAACCTATGCGTGAGCTGATCAGTTCAGAAAACTGATTGCCATGATCAAATAAAATAATACGACAGTCTTCCAAGGTAGGGGATGTAAATGCGCCGATATTCCAACCCCAGATGAGCGGAGCAATATCTCCGTGATTATGTTTGCCTTCGTGGGACCATCCCTTAACGTCACTATTTGCCTAATAAAAGAGACTAATGAGATTCTTCCTACAACACATGTCTATAGGTATTTTGTGGGTCTACTTTGTGTATCGTGTGAGAGGACAACAGTTAATTAATTTACACGGATCATCGAAAGTAATATTTTCTTATATTTGTATACCAATCCATGATCGATCTCTACGGTACACATTAGAATCTAAAAGCTATTTAGCGTTGAAATAGCAAAATTTGAAGTTGACTATGACATGTTATGAAGCAAAGTAGTCTCATAAAAAAACAGAACTGTATCGCTTTTCGAACTTAGCAACAATACATAAAAATAAAATAAAATCTTTCTAAACATGAAATTGATAAATTGTTGGAATGTGTTTATTAGTATGATGTTAATTATTTTCTCTACAGGGATTTATTCTTCTGTCTACTAATAAAATACGTTGATATAGCTTACAAATTAACTTTACAGTGTCTCAATAAGTTTGATATATTTTGGACATATAAATAGTGAGCTTTATAATAACTCATGAATCTCTAAATTTGTATCACCCCCAAATATTGCCAAGCCCCTTTTGACATTTTTTCTCATTTACATTTTTTGGCCATACTGAAGTCATGGGCCGTGAAATATATTGAAGCGTAATACTATGGGTTATATTTTATCAATTAAACACGCTCGGTTTCGATTTCGGCATTATGGCGTGACATTTGAGCAACCAGCAATTTATAACATGTTACAATTTTATAAATCGGTGTTGTCAGGGCGAGTGTAATGGGTGATGAAGTTTTATGCGGTTGATCTTGTTATGGCGTGTACGGTTACTTGGTTCGTATTTGCAATTAATTTTATTTGGTGGAAAAATAGTAATGTTTATTAAAATTAATATAAAATCTGTTTTGATTATAATTTCAACGCATTTACATTGAAATTGAAATAGTCAGAGATGACGTCATTCGAGTGGGGACGCAAATAAATCATGTCAATAAGAAAGTTTTCCAGGAAACTTAATAAAAAAAGATTCTTAAATTAATTAAGTTAATTGTGTTACAAATTTGTTATCATAGAATAATATATATTACAGTCAAATAATATAAAGTATATTTATTTAGTTTATTTTGTAAAAAGGTTCCTTAACGATTTCAAGTAAGTTTCATTATTTATATAAAACTAAAAACTTCTTTTTACTTTGAACTATACACCTCGCGACGCCCAACTAGATGTATGGTTTATTTGCGCTGACACATAAAACAGAAAACTACCAATGGTCTTTACACTGTAAAATGGAAATAAAATCTTTTGCACGAAAAGTAAATACAGTAGTCGTTTGTTTAAAGTTGGTTCGCTGCAGTAAAATTGAAGTTGCACTAGACTGCCGTGTTACGCTTGACCGGCCCCGGTGAATGATAAGGGTATTGGGTCATTGGTTTTCCTCCACAAAACCGATTGAATTGCAAAGCTGCTTATATCAGGTAGTCGCGCGTTGAATATTTACAGGTCTAACGACTGTAACGTTCACTAATGACCAACGCTCGACCTGGCATTTAGTTATTGTGAGAAGCAACCCTAGTTGTCACGGTAATCGCATCGCTAACTATAACAGCTATGCAACTCCCTTTCTTTTAATCGCAGCACTTTTATGACCGACGACAGCTTTCATTGTGTTGTTTCAAGAATTTCTGATTGTATTTTTTTCACATAATTGCGCAGTGTAACGTAAACTTTGAAATTATGTGCAAGGAATTTCTACTAACTTCGCTTCATATAACCTTGGATCATGCGACTACTAAAATAAACAGCTTATTTATAGTGAAACTATTTTTTTAAAATAGCTTATGTACAGAAGGTACTATTGCAAATAAACTCGCATATATTTTAATTTTCCTATCAGGCTAAATATAGTTGAATTATGATAGTTTGTGAATAATTTTAATCCGCCCACATTCGTTGTATTTTAGGCGCAACTAGTATCGTTAAAGAAGTTACGATTATTTTATAACCCGTATATTTGTTGAAGTGTATCAGGATGCCGTGGGTCGTAACATTTTTTGAAGCAGGTTCAGTGCATTAACCCTTTCAAATCAAAAGGATTAATGCATCTCGAGTGGTCGGTGTGTTATTGGTGTCTCTAATTACGTCTATGGTTTGATAGAGTTATGGTAATGTTCGGCAACCTTCGCTGAGACTGCGCTCCGGTGCTGTCGTGTCATTGATACTTACGACTCTGAATTTAGGGTCTGTAGAGCGAGCCATTCGTTAGTTACGCCCGATGACATGTACCTTGGACAAGACCAAAACTGTTATTAGAAAGATTTCGGCGGCAGCTTTTTGTTAGGTTCTTGTCTTAAAAGGCTTCATGTAACGTACTTGGTTATTACGTTAAAGCGTAACGTGTTAGTATTTTGTAAACAGTTCTCATATCTCGGGAATGTTAGTTTATGTGTTAAAGTCCTTTTAGTCTTTGTTTACATGGTAACAATCGTCTATCGTAAATTAAACCTAAAGACATTCTTTTGGTAACGTATGTGTCTTCTCTTAACTGCCCATTGCGGCGAAATGCATGAATTTCCGGGCACAAACAAAGGCACTCCACACGCGAAGCATGCGGTACCGCGAACTCCTAAGGGTAAAAAGAAAAGCCGTTTCGTGGTAAAAAGTAAGTTAGGGCGAAGCTTTGTTTGTGTATGGTGCGGGCTAAGTGTTTAGATAAGTGCTTCGGAGAGCGGTGCCCTGCACGTTTGTTATCTCTCAGGGAGTATGGGGCTTGGACAAATGGAACCATCCTGTGTGGTCCGCTTTTTTGTGCTCTTTTTCCATATGTATTCTATTCCATTATTAGCTCCCTCGTAATATTTTTATGTTTCTATCTATAGAACCTATCGTCAGATAGCTGTCAGATTTATTGTTTTGCAGGATAAACTGATAGCGGCAATTACATTAGTTCATCTGTTTGAATACAATGTTTATTTTAATGTCAGGGCATCGAACATGCTATAGATTTGTTATATATAAATATTTAAAAAAGGAGGGAAATAAATTCAGCCGAGGATACGTCTGCATTACATATTACTGCGGTCATGCCAGCCGCCTATTCATTACTGTTATTTATAGGTGGCACTGTCAAAGCGAGGTTTGTATTTATTCGTACGGGGACGGTTTGTTTATTTTTAAAACGGGTTAGGTTAAAATACGGTGAAGCGATAAGCGTCCGGTGATCCGGCAGGCCACCGAAATATCCTTGCGCCGGCGTTGATTCCGCGCGATACTGTCTATGTCACTGTCAGCGATCCACGAGTCTTGACGCGACGAAATATTACTAACTATATTTAGAACTTCATTATTACGTCCTCAAGAGTACGTTCAATGAACTCCTTAATATACATTATGACAGATGATTGTAAAGTTTACTTTTTTCAACAAAAATATTGTGACAAAAGAAGTGTTTAGATCTTATTTCAAACCTGACTGTGTAGAACAAAAAGTATTGAATGAAATACTGATACTAAGCAAGTATCCTGTAGAATAAACGCCGAGACTCGCTTCTGGAGTGCGCCGAGACGACGAACGCAATCAATATCGAAGAGAAACAATAGGCATCTCTTATTCAAAACGGAAACTATTACAGTCTCGTCATTGTATTCAGGCCTCACCTCAACGAGTAAATTATTCAAAAGAAAAGTGGTTTGTTTACAAACTCTGAGCAGATAAGTATTTAGAATAGTTGAGAATTGTTGACTATGCTGTTTGTGTGTTCGTCGATAACTGTGAAACGCTCAGGCTTTAGATGCCTGATCGGAAGATTAACGCCCGACTTCGTGACGGTGAAATTGTGTTGGATAATCCTGGATGAGCCTTTGTTCTAAATATTACGTCACACGTATTGAGGGATTGATGGGTATTACTTCATTCCTAAACAGAACAATAGAAGAAACAAATAATAATATTCACTAGGCCCTGTGTTTGTTGGGACACTACGTCGAGTAGGAATGTTTTATAGTTTGCCGTAAATATTAAAAGAAGCAGAGAGGTTTAGACTTCAATCTCCCATTCGGGTGGTTAAGGGTTAGAATCCCATGGCATGTTACTGTGATTTTTTTATTGTGTAAAATTTCAAGCAATAAAAATATTATTTGCTCTGTCAGTGAAGAAAAATATCACGATGGTTCCTTTAGTTGTCAGAGACTTTTTCAAAATGTCCCCGAAATTGAAAAATTTGTTAAACTATCTGTCTATGGTCTAATTCCTGTTTTAGAGGAGATCAGTAATATTGATAAGTATAGAAAAATACTGTTATTTACATATTTTTATACGCAATTTGAATCTATTGCTTGAAAGGTTAACAAGTCTGAAATGTGCACAAGAATGTAGACAAGTAGACTTAGCATAAATACGACATTAATCTTGGTTGTAGTGAATTAGTTGGGTGGATCAGTTTACATGAACATATGCTGCGTAGCTTCTAGTTAAATTGACCGCGACTTCAAAAGTCCGTTAACATGCAACACATTTCTGGTTTACTTTACTTTTATTTACACTAAAAGATTTTAATTAATTAATGTATCACTAATATATCAAACTCTTTTTGAATAGTAAAAATTTGATTTCCTATTAATTTTAGTATTTCAATTAGTGTAATGAAATAATCAATTGTTATAATATAGTTTTAAGTTATTTAGAACATTATTAAATACAAAATTCCGTTTCATATAAAACTCCGATAACTTAAGTCACAGATTAGGAGAACCAAAACAAACAGTTGACAATCGTGACGTCAGAGCGTAATTGGTTCGTTTGAAGCCCAATTACGGGCAAAGGAGCAAGATTCACTTTAATGAAATGATTGTGTCGATATTATACATTAAAGTCGAAAGCAGATAATTGAATTTCCTGCAGCGGGCACCGATGGGTTTGAAGTGAGCGCAGCTTGCGGCTCCCCTTTCATGACGTGAGTACCTAACATACACCGTACTGGTTTGGTCGAGCATTTCCTTTAATTATTCGTCCTATTAATAAGACTGCCGCGACTTCATAACACTCTTCACTCTACACATGTACTTCAACATAATGGATCTATTAAAGGATTCGAGTAATCTAAATGGTGGGAGATCAAATTCTTAAAACCATGAGGCTATTTAAGGTACGCTTTGTATACCTCTTGCATTCAAAGGTTTTTATTAGAAGTGCACCTGATATTGTAAGCCACTTAAATGTGGGAATAACTGTAATTAAATAAGTAAATAGAATCAATGCTTCTGACAATACAGATTCACCTTTAACGAATCGCGAACTTAGATTCATTTGTAAGAACAAAGAAAATTTTGAGTGTTGAAATGGTAATGTAACACAGTGGTGATAAAACGCTTGGTATATTAGCATAGATATAGAATAATTTCATCCTCAAACTAATTTAATGAAAGATGGGTCGATGCTAAAACTAGTTCGTTCGGTGAATGTTTGCCTTTCCAGCGATCGCCAAAACACTATTAACTAAGTTCGGGGTTTGTATTTGACTTTGATGTGTGAACTGTGTTTGCCGTCCGGGCGAGTATGGAAATGATTTCTTGCTCGGGCAAGCTTCCGTACTTCGCCTGCCCAAATATTTGTTACTGCTGAACCTCTTACAATGTTGATCGGGCATTTAGACTATGAAAATTTTAGCGTTGACCCATGTTGGACAAAACATCAGTAAATATTATTTGGAAAGTGTATAGAAGATGCATTACCTCAACAAAAAGAAAAACCGACAATACGACCAAATATGTATAGTTGGAAGGCAAACAGAAACTTGTTTGAAATACAACTCAAGATTTGGTATGCTCATACCATATGCATACAACTTTACTATAAAGTTATGTATCGGTTGTCACATAAACAGGTACGTTTATTTTTCAAGTTACATATATAGTAGGCTTACGAAATTAATGTATAAATTCTGCGTTGTGTTATTCAAAATCTCTTATTACATTAGGTATTAGAAAAAATACACTTCGCAGTACAATAGACCTATGAGCTATTATTTAAAAGGTAAGCAACGGCTGGTTTTTTGCTCAAGAAAGAAACGCTATCATCGGTTTTTTGTTTGAATGTTAGAGTGCATATGAACTGTAAGGAGGGGAGCGCCGATGTTATCTGATCATTGTTGTGTGCACTAACCGTCACACTTGCACACACAAACATTCTAGGGCTGTGATTAGATACACAGAAGCTTCGAATTCGCATTATTTCTTGAGCCCCGAGCTGTATTTTTAATGAGATGAGAGTAGCTAACAAGCATTAAGTTCACCTGATGTTAGGTGAACAGCAGGAAGGTTTGGTAGTGATATACATGACACTGATCTGACCTGACGGGCCTCGGTGGCCTCAACCACCATAGAATACTAACTGTTGTAAAAAATGGTTAAATTTCTATAATGTACATTTAACTTAAAGCTGACATATTAATAAAAACTTACGATTGAAGATAAGGAGTAATATTGTAGTTACACTTAAAGAGAAGATAACTTCGTGTTTTGTTTACAACAATTACTTTGCCGTGACACAGTCGGAGCACGAAGGTCAACAATGTCAGATCTGTGTACGTCAGAACGGATGGCAACCCTAGTGTTGTATTCAAGTCTTGTTAACATATTGTAGAGGAAATTACATTCTTTACACGGGGAATAAGGCGCCCAGCGCTATTTCCGTTATCGATCATCGCTCTAACCTGTCAAATTGCTGTCATTACTCGACCCATAAATAAATTACTATTCTACTTGACCTATTGAATTTCATGAAAGCCTGTCATTAATTTGTACTTTCAGTAGATATTTTTAGTCAAAAGTAATTTTATGACATGAAGCGGTCGTTAAGTTGAATGTTAACTTTTGTTAATATTGAGAGAATTGCTACGTAGGCTATAAACACTATATATAAATATATTTTCTTGTGTATTTGTCTATTATTTGTGTCTTAATTCAAATCAAGTCTCATAAAGTTTTATTATCAATAGATAAGGCAATAGCATTAAAGGTGACTAAAATATATTTTTCCATGTGATTTTCAATTGCTTGCTTCAATTCATTGCTTAGCTCTACACGCAAGTAATACTTAAATTAAATAGGTATCATTAATTCAGTTTATGCAGGAATTATGGCATTGATATACGATTAAATAAATTAAACAATGCATTATAGCATTATTCAGAGTAAGTTTCAACAAATTTCCATTTACTCGTACCTTTAGGTAGAACTTTGTTAATGATAATAGAGAACAACATTTCTAATAAAATAATTACTGACAGATTACGAAACAATTGTACGAGCCACAATCAATATCAGCTTTTTGCTTTTCTGAATACTATTTTGGCGAATATCTTCAGACAAAAGGTGCAACAAATTGCTTTGTTCAACTTTTCTGTTTTCTGAAACGTAGCTTTACAAATGTTCAAATATTTAAATGTATTTCCGTTGTTCTTTATTATATTCTTAAAGATTTATATAATTACAAAATTACTCTACCTGAAAAATATTGTTTTACTGTTGTTTCAATATTAGTGAATGTTTTATTAGGCAAGTCTTTTAAGCAACGTGGTCACTTATATAAGATGATTCGCAAAATGCTATTTCGAAATTCGTTGATGACTCTACTAGCTGTCTATGGCCACGGTAACTAGTTACTATAACGCTAAAACAGCAAACTAAAGTAATAAATAATATAATGAAAACTTCCATTGAAAGAGCGCAGTTTTTTACAGCTGCATTTTTTCCTGTCACAGTCATAACGTGTGTTCAACATGATTTATTCCGGAATATACGGCAGCCTAGTCTTATCTTAGTCATTTTACGAGTAGCACCACACATTTGCGTACTAAAGTCGTTATCTTTAACCATTTGGTACTAAATGTTGACAACATTTTTAAAGTATATATTAAACGAAAATAATAATACTACTGTGTATTATTATGACAAAAATCATAAGGTTATGGAAAAATATAAAAGCCAACCATATAGAAAGTGAAATTAAAACAAGTGAGGCTGTTATTAGAAAGGTTTATGAGGCCTCCCTTGTCGTATTTATATAGTTGTTCGTCGATTTATGAACTATATGTTGTTTGGCTTCAGGCACTTTATTATTACTTTCGAGAGAGGCTTCCAACTAAAGGGGCGCAGAATGTTGGGGTTGCAAAGGTAAACAAGTGCTGTGGGTTTATTCAACTAGCTAGTCGATCGAATGGATGTTTTCGTCATTTTACTTGGGTTGCTTTTAATACATTGCCGGGATATATTGTTGACCCGTAGCATTTTCAAATTATATAGAATGCTTACTTGTTTAGTGCGCTCGTCTGTGTATGGTTTGGAACTTTGTACGTACATAAGGTCAGCGCATTGCGGCTGAATATTCTGTACCCGTCCGAAGGCATCTGTTGCCAATTTGTCATCGATGTTCTCATACGAAATACATACAAGTTATATATACAATGTATGGCTAATATTCAAGATGGAAAAGAGTAATCAAATAAGTATCTATGAGCTTGACTAATTCAATGCGTGTAGCGGGACTAATACAAGTTTAGAACGTTGTTGCAATGTTTGATTATAGTTCCGAGCGATCATTTATGTTTCTTGTGAACGTTGAGCGCTGTCGGCTTTATCATAAGCTTAATAATTTATTAGCGCGGACGGATTAATATTATGTATTTCATCTTACCGCTTTTCAACGTTCTTTTTAATCACATTATCGCTTTTATTCTCGTTTTAATCTAATTGTAGCAGATTTATTGGATACAACATCTTTTCATTCATGTTTTGAAAGTCATTGGAACTATTTATGAGTATTTTAAAAGTTGATCAAATGTGTAAAATGTGCAATTTATAAATGTATTTGGTATCTACCACGCCACTTTTTCGTGTTAGTCTATGGTTTAATACTTTATTATTGTTTTCAATGAACGTTAAATTAAAAACCTGTTTAAGAAATGCGTGTGCATCAAACGAAAACGTAAAATTATATTTAGTATTTACTTACCTAGGATCTACGAAGGGTTCGGCGTATATGTTCCTGACGGGCTGGCGGCGCGGGAGGGGCGGTGGCACCGGGCTGAAGCCCTCCATCATATCCTCCCGCTCACTGTACTTCAGCGACTTCATCGTCATCTCGATCACTTAGCCTCAGTCCACTACACACTTATATTTTAATCTCGGAACTCGACATTGCACTTTAATCTCCTTTATCACTCACATCGCTACTGTTATCGTTTTTACATTCATAGTTAAAGTTCACTTATGGTTTAAATGTCGTCCGTTAAACATCCTGGTAATTAGTTTTTCGGTGCACGAACAAATTCTGAAAATCGTTGTTAGTTTCACTACGATCGAACGCGTTTCGTGTGTACCGATTTTTGGATGCGCAGCCGTCAAGTCTCCGTGGGTGTGCGCGGCCGACTGTCGAGTCGAGCTTTGGACCAACGTCCCGCTTCCCTCGCTCGGGTCTTTGTAGTTTTTGCTCCGGGGACGAGGTACCATAAAAGCTCGCCGAGTTATTAGATGATCGGACAAAAAATACGGTCCAAAGACGCCGTATTGTAAGTAATAGAGTTTACGCAACCGAATGAAAAGCGCGATCAGCTCCACCCGTGTTCGACATGACGTGATGCGGTTAAATTTATTTCAAAGAGCGCCCTTTGTGTGAAGTGCGAACAAAACATGTCTTTGTACAATGTGTTTAAGGGTCCTTGATTTTAAGATTAATTCCAAATTCTTTTTTAATAATTTTTATTGTTTGCAATTCATTATTTTTGCAAATAAAATTATATTTAAAATATAACATTTATAATTTTTTTTGTCAATTGTTAAATAGACAAAACTTATAAAATATACGAAGTAGTTCCGCAGTGTTCAATACCAATTGCAAAAACAGAGGTCGTGATTATTATTTAGAATATCACGTACAGCTCTCTCCCTCGCTGCTGGAGAGGCGGCTGGTTGATCTCAGCGCTTTGCATGTCAAACAATTGCCCTCACAGGCTCCCACACATTGTTCACAACAAACACGACAGGCGTGCACCCGTTACCCTTTTACACTCTCAAATGTTTGTTTTAAAACTCGTTACCCTTACTCCAATTCTATTTGAACTGGCAAAATTGTATTCTGTGATTGTTACTTGTGATTTATGAAACGTTAGTTAATTTTGCCCAGTCTGCTCTGCGACCGATAAAAATTCTCACATAAGAATACAGTGATTCCGCGAAAGCGTACTCCAATAAAAAGGGTTGCGGTAAAATTATGTAAAAACCTGTCCTATGGGCCCGAATTATCCCGCAAGGATAAGGAATAAGAATATAAAAGAGGCTTAGAGTTTTCCATACGGATTTTGAAGAAGCAAGGAACGTAAGATTTACATACATATACTCGTACATGTGGATAAACATACTCGGTTCCGAAGTGTCTTGGAGTACCTGTATAATAAATTGATTTAAGCGCCTCCTGACAGGTTTAAGTATGTTTTGACAAACATTAGGGAATTTAAAGCTCAAGAGACGAAACTTTGTTTCTGAACCGCCTGACGAAGGACCCATGGAGTGTTTTTTGTCAAATTGCGACATTTCTTTTGTAGCAAGACATATTATAAGTATACATAATTATTAGTGGAAAATAATTTAACTGTATATTATTTTGCAATGTGATATCGTAGATAGTGCCCCGATTTGTATATTACTTACGAAAACAAATCAGATAAAGTTAATTTATTTCAACGTTTCTGTCTAAAGTGTTGTCACTTTATAAATGAAATAAATCTTTTCAGTAATAACTTATACACATCAAATAGCTTTTCGTTGTCATATAAACTTTCGAGAAATATTTATTACCAAAGGTTAGAGAAATATAAATTGAAGGATTTAGAACAGTAAAATTATATTAGCGTCCGTCGGTTGAAATGCTATATTAGGCTTGAAACTGATGTTTTGACACCTTTATTGGAAAATAATTCATACAATTCAGTGAGTGATATCATCCAGATTTGATTAAAAATATACGTCTTCATAACACTAATAGCACAGCAAATCATACCTGGTAGGGTATGATGTACCAAAATATAGTAATATTCCTGAATATTTTTTACAATATTCATATTATTTAGATATATAATTTTAGAATGTAATCATTATGTTACATTATTATATAAACTTACTTCACCTATAGAATGAAATCAATTTCATTTCTCAATTTAATCAAGTAAATTATTAAAATAAAAATTTTATTTCTTTCATTTATACCCAATCACGTTGGTTCTTTAAGCCATTACTCCTTTTCGAGTTCTGAATATTAGTTATAGTCAATCGACAACTAGACGAGCATTACAGTTAGGCTTGAGCAATAGTTGCCTGTGCATATAAGGTAACGAGGAAACAGCCGGATGGTTGTACAAAGTTTTCCCATGGCACAGACTGATGTATTTCTGACCGTGCTTCTTGTGTGAGTAGCCTTGTTTTTGCGCTTGAGCTTGCAGCTAACTTTGTCTTTACATATAATAAAATCGTAAATGAGCCGTGTCATTCAATATTTTTAGTAGAGTTTTTAAAATGTTTGTAGGTTTAAACTTAAAAAGTCTAAGTTATTTAAACCTGATTTTCATTGCGCTATTACATTCAGACTTTTATTCGTTTAAAAGATTAAATAATTGAATATAAAATGTGACAGTATAAAAACTTTTAATTAAATAATTCTATCTGTAATTTTGCCTCTACGATCCTTGATGGAGTAGAGGGCTAGCAAAGCTAGTCTGTAATGTTTGATACTAACGTGGAAATAAGGTGCGCTTATTTATTTTCACGTATAATATTATGAAAATTCGTATTTCTTTAGTTTTGCATCAAAACAAGCGTTTAAGGAATTAGATAAAAAATCTATATCAATCTGTATATTTATATAGATAGTAATCACCGGACGGATGTAATTGATTAATAAACGTAGATCTATGAACTTAGCTATCACGTTAAGAAAAACACATGTACAAAAATAAGATATTAATTTTATAAATATTTTTTTCGTAACTCACATCTCAAAGTGGTTTTTGTCGGAGACGAATATATCTATATACTTTAAGCTTTGTATCAAATTTATTGTTTTATATAAAAACAATTTTTGATGATTAATTAGGCCTCAAATAATAAATTAGTATTTCTTATGATTACCGTATAAAGTGCTCTATGTTTTATGTTTATATTGAAATTAATACTTATTTGTCAACAATTATCTTGTATAATAATACGCAATAAATACGTGATAGTTGAAATATTTACACAGGCATTAAAGCCCGCTTCTTTGTTTGAAGCTAATTAATCTTCGTTCCTGACCTAAATAAATTTCGGCATCAGTCGGCCTGCTGGGCCAGAAAAAATTACTCAACTATTTTAATTAGCGTAAAAGTTTAGAGTTCCATCACAAAAAAAATGTCAATGAATCCGTTCACACTTGACATGTGCATGTTCCGTGCCAAGGATTTTTAAAGGATGCCACTATAAATATGTTTTTAGTACATTGTATTAAAACGTGAAGTTTTATATCCGTACTCTTAGGAAGCATTCTATTATTTTATGAAGCGGAGTTAAATACATTGTTTGAGTGCAAAATTTTTAGCAAAGTCATATTAATTCAATAAGTTAATGAAAAACTAATATTTTCATTGAAAACAAATTTCAATTAATTTTCAGAATTTTAGCGAGAATTCGCGTACGAACTAAGCTAACTTTTTGCCGTCTGGCACATTTTTCTAGTGTATTATTTTTGCTATGTATGTAGATGCAACCCTAGCTAGATTCGTGTTTGTTGGTGTGAGTAGCTTCGTTGAAGCTACATGTATGTTTGTGTGTATGTTGAGCGGGTTTCATAAAATAAAAGACGTTATTGATTCGTGACGAGCCGTGAGCAAGTTGTGGGAAACGATTCCTGTCTACTTAATTGACGCCCCGAGGATACAGCACGTAAGACGTTTGCTTCGATAAGTGAACGAACGTATTGAAAAATTAAGTAGGTGAAAAACAATTTAATTGGGAACGCTTTGTTGGGTTTTGGAGGTATTTTGCATAATTGAACCATGCCGCTATGCGAGTTCGGTGCAAAATACCAATCATTATTTATAAAAGCCGGGAGTCTTTTAATTAAAAGGAAAATGGGAGCCGTCGATGCCGCACCGACTAGTGAAACAAAACTGGAACACTTTTTGTTCGTACAATTAAAACGGACTGTATTAGCGACGAGTTAACGAGTAAAGGAAAGGACATGGAGCACTTTATTCCTAGTTTAGCGGTGGTCGGAGTCTGCCGGCCGCAGGTCCCGGCCGCATTCTCGACGGGTAATTACGCATGCTCGTCCCATACCCGAGTCTCACTAACATTTCATGCCTCATTTTGGAGTGTGTGATTTGCTGCATATTTTCAAGTAATTACCATGGGAGATTCGGATGCGCATCGAACGCATCAATTATTCGGTAATAGTCTATTTATCGTACCTCAAAAGATTATAAACATAGATTTTTAGTTTAACAAAAATGTCTGTTACTTCTGACATTATACAACGTTGACATTGTACTTGTAATTAAAATATGGTTATGATATGTTATCTCTTAAAATATTTTCTAATTCTTTTGAGAGTATTGTTTGCAGTCTAATATATAGTTGGAACATTAAAAAATTTTAACTAATAAAGTGACATTTAAATCCATAACATTTCCTCACACGTCGGTAATCTAATCAAAAGTAAAGATAGTGTTCAGAAGAAGAAATTTCGGTTTTCGTACACCGGTAATCTGCAAATTGATCGTGTGTCTGAAATAGTTAATAAAGTCCTAATGTTGCGTTTGAAGATTTTTATTAGACAAGATCAAAGTGCTTCGGAAGTATATTAGAGTCGACAGAGACGGACGCGCCTGTTTGAGAGGGCCCGGCGGCGCGGCTCAAGCCGACTGACTCTTCATTCGAAACAAATGTTTTCGCGAAATGCACCCAAAGTTTTTTAAACACGAACTCGCTTTTCGCTCTTTATTTTTGCTTTTATAATGCCTTTTTGTGTGGATTACAAAATTTATTTCGTTGCTCATTATTATGATACAGCTACTCCTCGTAATGTTCACATTCGACTGATCCAATTATGTTAAGTACTTAAAAATACGAGTGAGTAGATAAATTACCATGAGGTTAATTTAAAAAATTATAATTTAGTAGGGACACAATAAAAATATGATTGCTTCTTCGATAAGAGTTCATTATACGAACAAAACTAGATAAATTGTGATACACTCTCAAAAACAGTTACCTTAAACGCGTCTTTGAAACATATCGGAATTTTTTTTATGAAATATCAAGTTATCGCAACCATTTCTTATTTACAATGTACCGAGTGTGATAAAATCGGTCGTAGTTCAAGTGTCCTAAATATTTAGTGGCAGGCATACTCTCGATGATTAACGGTGATAAAATCGGGCGCAGTTCATGTTTTAAATATTACTGGTAGACAATAAATAAGTGTCACGTCAGAATCAGTTTGAGCGGGCGTCGTGTCATTAATGATAATAATGGTTCGGGAATTGTTTCTAGTGCGTAATGGCGGGAAGGTAGGGGCGGGCCCGGAAATTGTGCTCTTGTCGAGCCACCGCCGCATTAGCCGAGGACGTTAAGCGACGTTCGCAAACAATGTGTGCGTGTCGTTTCATTTGTGACACGTGACAATACCTGAGTAGCCGTGGAACTGACTGTCTTAATTGACTTAGTGACTTTTAGTATAACTATTACGCACGAGACATTTTTTGAGATATTGTATTCGCTGTAAATCCGCCAATGCGTGTTCTGCTGTTGTTAGGTATGCCTCTTGCTTTACTCTCATATTACGAGGCATCCTTGCCCTGCTACTATCTATTGATTCGAAAGAAGTATGTAATATGTCTGTGCCATCTCTCAGTACGTTTGAGTACTTTTCCTAATTTCATTTAAAAAGCTTATTGTGAGATAAACAGAGTCTTCATAATAATAGATTCATTTCTGACATATATTTTCTTTTTCATGTTTATTCTAATTTAATTAAAATGGCTCGTCCGAATGTTACGTAGCTTGGGATATTGCATGATCTTGCGATAGCGCATAAGATAGGCTATTTATATCGAGTCGATAATTTGTATGTCTGCCAGCCTGTCTGTCCGCTTATAACTCCAATACGGCTTGACACATCTTCTATGCACATGCGTTTCTGTGCCATTCATTAGAATGCAATAAAATCTTGTTAGTTTTTAGTACCTACAATCTTTTCGCGTAGTTTTTATATTACTACAATAATTTAATAAACTGTTATTGAAGCGCAAATGCTTTGTACTTGTGTGAGCGCTTGAATCAATAACACATTTCAAATAATTCAGTAATTGTAGACTAATTCAAATTCTTCTAAACATAAATTAATGATCTCTTTATTTTAGGCGTAATACTATATAATTGGATTGGCCATTGGATACATGCTAATAATAACTTTGATATTAAATATCAAAACTATTGATTAACTAATTTATTTATTAAGATCGCTATTTCTAATTAGAGAAAATATATATAATATATTTTGATATACACATTTAGAAACGTCAAGTTTTATGTATTATTTTTTATTACCGTCGACTATGAATGAGAGTAAGTTATATACAAAAGATATCGAACAATGTTTTTTGAACTTTAGTGTAATAAAAACTTCAACGCTGACTCAAGTATTTCAACATGCTTCAACCAAAATATTTACAATGTTTTTAGCGTGTGAACACGACCGGATGGGCGAGCAATCTTCATCATGTGTCACGGTAACAGACTTAGCCGGGCCATTAACTATCGACGAATTTTCCAGCAATTTAGTCTGAGTACATAATTGCGAGAACAAGTCGAACCTAATTGATGGCAGGTCCGAGTTCAAGATGCCGTTAATATATCGCACGGACCAGGTTTCTGGTTTATACTCCCATAGCTTCGTAGACGTGGCCGAATATCAAAGTTTATTTATGATAATGAAAAAGTATCCGAGTGTCTGACAATTACTTCGCCCGGTTCATTATAACGATCAATAATTGAGCAATCAAATTATTCTGAAGTACATATGTTACGTTGCATAATAAAACTTCATTTAAAAGTATTATGTGATTAAAGTAATAAACATTAATGTTAGAAATGACATATTTAACATTAAATAACTTATTTTTAGATTACTTTTTCACTTAAGCAGCTATACTTTAGCACCTATTCGGTTCTTATTAACAAAATACTTATATCTCCATTACCTTTGAAAATGTTGTCGTAAGCCTTTAACGTTCTATCAAATAGAAAGATAGAAACCTATATAAAAAAGTTAATACAAAAACAAAACTATTTTGCCGAAAATACTTCATGCGATGAAGCAAAGCATAAATAATAATTTTACGAATATTTTCTAACAGAAGCTGATATAAGATAATATTTTATGGAAGGCAAATTGGCTTTACGGTTAGTAGAAAAAAACGGATCTAACTATTGCTTTTCCACGTGAATATTAAAGCAGATTCCATATCGCTTTGATTATTATAATAAAATAAAAACAACCGAGTGTTTGTAAATAAACGTATCTATGTAATACGTAACGGATCACAGAAGTAACTGGTTTTTAATGTTTCTTTGTTGAATTCTATATTATTTATGACTTGGGTAATACTGCCTATGGGTTACTGCTTTATTGATTGGATATTACTGGCATATTGTGCACTGTATAAGCTCCAAGTTTTGTACGTTCGTTCAATGAAAGGCTTTATTGTATCCAATACTAGAAAAAAATTCTCTGAAAAATATTTTAATACAATTTAATGTAAACGTGGTAAAACTCACAACATCCCATGCTACCGTAGTCCGTACTCACGGGGGTCACGAGGTTTCGCTGAGACCGATGCATGTTATTACTAAAACACATTGTACGAAAACAAT
>DWJH01000035.1:0-17330 GCA_018248735.1 Tagiades litigiosa | reverse complement strand
CTCCTTGTAATTCTATTCCTAGACTCAAAGGTACAACATCCAATAACAGTACATCTTTAATTTCTCCTTCAAGAATTCCAGCTTGTATAGCAGCTCCAAGAGCAACAGCTTCATCTGGATTAATATCTGAACTAGGTTCAATTCCAAAAATATCTTTAACTGCTTTCTTTACGTAAGGCATTCTGGTCATTCCACCCACTAAAATTACATGATTAATATCAGATTTTCTTAGATTAGCATCTTTTAATGCTTTAAGACAGGGTTCTACTGTTTCACTTATTAAATCTTTAATTAAATTTTCAAATTCTTCTCTTGTAACATTTTCCGAAAGATGGTAAGGCATCCTACCATCATTATAAATATATGGTATATTAATTTGTGACGAATCACGAGTACTCAGCTCCTTTTTAATCTTCTCTGCTGCTTTTTTTAATCTAGTAATTGCTTCTTTATTGTATTTGAGACAAATTCCTGTTTTTTCTTTAAATTTACTGACAAAATGTTTTACAAGTCGGTTATCAACATCTTCTCCTCCTAAAAACGTGTTACCATTTGTAGATTTAACATGAAAAATCCCTTTGTCTACTTCTAAAATTGTAATATCAAAAGTACCACCTCCCAAATCATAGACAGCTATATTTCCTTTAGTATCTTTATCAAGACCATAAGCCAATGCTGCTGCTGTTGGTTCATTTATAACTCGTAAAACATCTAATCCTGCTATTTTACCAGCATCTTTAGTTGCTTGCCTTTGTATGTCATTAAAATAAGCCGGAACAGTTATAACAGACCGTATAATTTTTGAATTTAGAAAGTTTTCGGCTGCTCCTTTCATTTTCTTCAAAATCATTGCGCCAATTTGTGATGGTGAATATTTATCATTATCTATTTTAATCCATACGTCTCCATTACAATGAGATTTGGTGTCGTATGGAAGATTTTTTAAGTATTTCTGAATATCTTTATCATTAAATTTGTGTCCAATGAGTCTCTTAGAAGCAAAAATTGTATTTTTAGGATGAATTAATAAATTATCTTTTGCTTCCGAACCAACCAAAATTTTATCTTTAAAAATTGAAACAATAGAGGGAGTTGTTCTATAACCTTCTTCATTAGAAATAATAGTAGGTTTTCCTTTATCTATTAGAGATAAACACGAATTAGTTGTTCCTAAATCAATTCCTACAATTTTATTACTAATTTTTTCTCTTATTTCACCCATTATTATAACGGTTAAAAGAAATTTAATTTATGAAATTTTAAATGTAAGATAGTAATAAAAATTTAGATTGAAGATAGAGCCATAAATTTTTAAAATAATTGTTTAGTTAGCTTATTAAAAAATTATATAAACATTATTTAGAACAGTGATGTAAAATGCTGTCTTATTAGATATTGTGCCACAACGAGTAATATTCACTGCCCCACGTTACAGTTTAACTCTACAATTTTTTGCAGAAATGCCCCACGGACTAGTTGAACTCTGATATCACATATCTTGAATAATCTATAAGTTATGTTTTATTTAGATTTTAATTTTTAGACATGGCTTAAAAATTTTTGATGATAATCAAACACTAAGAGCTAAACATTTGAGTTTAAATATTAGTAAAAATTTATGGGCTTAAGGAATCCTTATACAGGCGTTTAATTAAAGGATTTGAAGATTCGAGGTTTTAGTGTTTCTAAAAATCTTCCATTGAGTTCCAAAACATTATCTAAAGAATTACGACATTGTATAATTAAATTTACAAGGATAACAAAAAAAGAAACCTATTCTTTTCAATAAGTATTTTCTTAAATTTGATTTTGATTTGTTTGTTTACTTCATTCGTGTTTATTTTAAAGATCCCTCCATAAAAATACAATGATTTTCTTCAAATACTTCGAGTTCGTTTTGAGTTTTTCTTTATTAATCACAAAAACTTTTAATATCGAACACATTTTAAATTTAGAAAATTATAGATTATCGGTTTTCAGGTTCAAAGAGTTTACGAGGTATTTACTCTTAATAGAACGTGTTTTACTTTCTTTTATATTCATTTTAAAACTTTATGAACACTCTTTACTTTCTTTGGTATTTTTGATGATTTTTTTTTATAAAATCAAATTTGTTCATAGTGTTGATAGTGAAAATATAAAAATGAATATTTTTTACAAAAAATTTGAAATTATGATTTTTTGTTTGTTTTATTTGACGTACGCGTATTCAATTTTTTTTATTTTGATTTTATTAAAAATATAGAAATTACATTAAGATTTTTATTCTATTTCATCTTCTAACATCTCAAGAAGTTTACGTCTTTTAACTTCCTTTGGTTTTATTTTCTTTGTTTTGTTTTTTTGAGTTACTTTATTTTTTTTCGTGGTATTTGAAGGAGGCAGACTCACAGGAGTAGGCATAGTTAAGTTATTATTGTTTATTTTTTCATAAATTCGTTTCATTTCTCCTTTTAAATCTTCTATTTCCCTCAAAATCTTTGAGTAAGATAGTAATATTCCATTTAGGAGGTCATTATCCATTTTATGCATAAACAAGATTCAATTTGTTTCCTTTTCGTTAGACCCAAACAATTTATCTGATTTCGACCTCTCACTGATGACGCGTAGGTAAACAAAAAAACCCATAAATAAAAAATCAACTTTCATTAAATGGACTATGAGAATAAGGACGAAGAAAGTACATTACCAAAAGCAACGGTTGAAAGATTATTACATTCTTATACACCAAACGAAATGTCAATATCAAAAGAGAGTAGAGAATTATTTATTAATTCGTGTTTAGAATTTTTAAAACTGATTTGTGTAGAATCAACCA
This sequence comes from Tagiades litigiosa, assembly GCA_018248735.1. Lineage (NCBI taxonomy): Eukaryota > Metazoa > Arthropoda > Insecta > Lepidoptera > Hesperiidae > Tagiades > Tagiades litigiosa. The sequence continues at coordinate 14,512 of DWJH01000035.1, read as the reverse complement.
AAATTTGTGAAAAAGAAAAGAAAAAAACAATTAGCTTTGACCATTTTTTAAAAGCCTTAGAAGATAAGGGGTTTGGAGATTATATAGAAGAGTGTAAAGAGACACAGGTTGGATATGATAAATACATTAGAAATAAACCATCTCGGATAAATAAATTTAAAGATTCAGGATTGTCTTTAGAAGAACTTCACATGAAACAACTTGAGCTTTTCCAAAGTGCAAAAAAGGAATTCGAAAAGGCTTTCGATGAAGAGCCAAAACAAATAGATTAAAATAAAAATAGTTTAAAAACAATATTTTTTATAATTGTGATAATAAAATATTAGGTTAAACATAAAACTATATATTATTACTTTAAATAACTTTAATCAAATAATCCAATATTAATTTGAACATGAGGGACGTTATTCAAAAATTGAACAATCTTTTCTAATTGCTCGTGAGTAGAAGTAAGCGTAAATCTTCTATGATAAACTACGAGCTTATAACGAGACCAGGTCTTAAATCCCTGACCACAAGGTGTTTTCAAAGTTGTAATACTCCCAACATTATTAGGAAGGACTTCAATTTCAACATCATCAACCATGTCTTCAATAAATTGTTCGAATTTCTCAACAGCTGATTCGATTTGTGATTTCTTGGTGGATGTTAAGTCAAAAGTAACTCTCATTGTTTCTGTGGTTTTTACGGGCTCAGCCTCTTGTTTTTTAACTTCAACTGTCATTTGTGGGGGTCAAAAATAAAAAAAAATATTTTTTAAAAAAAAATTTAGAAAATATATTTTAAAAACCATTTTTTATTTCTGATTATGTTTATCTTTGAAAGCCTGATAATTAGTAATAATCCTGTTAATAATATGGTCTGTCGAAAGATAAGAGAACTTATTTTCTTCAAAATCTCGATCTACTAAAGTATCAACTGAACTGTATCTAGACAAATCCTTAGAATCATAAGATGAAAAAATACTAACAATTCTGTGTTGATTTACAAATTCTTGATCTAAAACATAAGGAGAAAATACTACTTCATCTACGTACTTATTAGATAATAAAGTCAACAATCTCTCTTTTTCACTTAAAATAGTAGACAGACCATTATAACCACGAACCAATTTATCCGGATGTAAACCAACCATAAGATAATCTCCTTTCTTTTTTATATTCTCGAGGGATTTCACATGACCAGCATGGAATAAATCAAAATCACCATCAGTAAAAATAATTTTACCAGACTTAACTTTTGGTTTTCCTCTAAATAATTCGATCAAATCATTTAAACTATCATCACTCATTACTACAGGTTCTGATTCTCTACTTTCTCGTAGAAGCATACGTCCTACAATATCAGTTGTTGAAATGCCACAAGATCTTTGTACAGTTTTGAACTTACCTTCAGCTTTAATTTTGTGATACGTATCTTGTCCTTTTTCATCTGTAACTAAATCATCACCGTGTAAAACCAAAGAACACCCGTATTTTCTTACTACAGACATTTCAGTCACAAAAGGTGCTTCTAAAGTAACTTCATTAGCCCATTTACATGATTTTACTACTTCAATCCTTTCTTCATCTTTCATTACTGGTAAACTTTTGTGTCTTAAAATATCTTTAAAAGGATGAATTCCTACAACAATATGATCACCATAATTTCGAGATTGTCTTATGGCATTTGCGTGTCCCCAATGAAATAAATCAAAACAACCATCTAGCCATACTTTTGTCATTAATATGAAAGGGTTTTAAAAAATAATATACTTTTTTCATTATAAACAACCACTACTTTTATAGAGATAACGTTAACCGTTTTAATAAATCTAAGATTATTCCTATTCTATTATTAATAAAACATGTTCATTTTTTAAAATAAAACCCTTCATAAAATAGAAATGGGTATTACTGGTTTGTTGCCTATAATCAAAACTAATATGGAGAAAAAACACATTTCTGAATTTAAAAATAAGAGAATAGGAATAGATTGTTTTCCTTGGATTTATCAAATTCTTAATTCGATTCCAGAAGAATTATTTTATAATGTTAAAACAGACAGACACACAATTATTTTTGAAAAGAGAATTAAATCTCTTCTCTCTTATGGTATTACTCCTGTTATGGTTTTTGATGGAGATCCGTTAATATCTAAAGAAAAAACTAATAGAGACAGGTCATTAAGAAAAGAAAAATATAAAAAAGAAGTAGAAAGGTATATCTCTCATAATAATCATAGTAAAGCAAAAGAATTTATGAAGAGATGTATTGGTGTATCTAAAGAAATAGTCCATGATATTACTAAAATTTGTATTAGAAATAATATTGAATACATAATTTCTCCTTATGAAGCAGATGCTCAACTTTATTTTTTAGAAAGAGAAGGTTACATAGATTGTATTATGACAGAAGATAGTGATTTAATACCTTTTGGTTGTAGAAATATACTTTTTAAATTTGATGGTTCATTTGTTGATCTTTATAAAATTGATTGTTTAGAGAAATCTAAAGATAAAGTATTTAGAGATCACATCCAAGATATTTGTATTTTAAGTGGATGTGATTATTTAGAATCTATTCCAGGAATAGGAATATTAACAGCTCATAAATTTCTTCTAAAATCAAGAGACATTAAAGAAGTAATTCATAAAATCTCATTAAAAAAGAAAGTCCCAGTGAATTACCTTGAAGAATTTAGAAGAGCCAAACTTACTTTTAAATCTCAAATTGTTTATGATCCTAAGACTAAAACTAGGATATACTTAAGTCCACCTGAAGAAGAAGCTACTTTTTTAGGGACTTTAGATGAAGTTGAGTACGTATTTGAAGTAAGTTTACCGAACTCAGTCCTCGGAAAAGAACATCAAAATAAAATTATAAAAATATCTAGGCATCACATTGAAAATGTAAAAAATAAAGAAGAAACAAGTCAATCTGCTCCTTTTTAAATTAAAAATTTATAAAATTGTGTTTAATATTGGTCTTTTCATAAATTAAAGTGCATTTGTTTTTAGTTTGCAGTAGGAAATAAAAAGTGATTTTGTTGAGATCACCAATGACAGTCCGTGGCTTTAAACGCATTAAGAAGGCATCTAAACATTTTACAATCACTTTGTTGTTTGTATCACCAATGACATTCCGTGGCATTAAACGCATTAAAAAAGCATAAAACATTTTACAATCACTTTGTTGTTTTAATCACCAATTCCGTGGCATTAAACGTATTTATGAAACATCTACACATTTAAAAATTCTTAAGATGAATTAGATGGATATTCAATAGAAAAAATCCGATCTTTCTCTGTAATAGCTACTTTCTTTTTCTCTACTCGACTATTTACATAGAATTCAGATGTTTTTATTAAAGGAGTTCCTTGTGTCAGTTCTAAATACAAAGTCTCGTATTTGTATAAATTACTCAATATTTTCTCTTTATTGTTTTCTAAATCTTTCTTTTCTTTAATAAGTTGCTCTATTTTTTCTAAATCCTTTTTTAAATTTGCTTTTCTTCCCATTGGGATACGTTTTAAAAAAATCTTTTTATAAAAAACATAACAAAATGTGTTTAGAAGATCAAGATGGACTCTAGACCAATTTTTAATTAAGAAACACGTTAATTTAAATATAATTAGGTGTTTGTAAATTGTTTACAGTTAAAATTACCACAAAAACTAAGTACATTTTAGATTTTTGCTTGTGTAAGGGAGTCATTATAATTTGAAACTTTAAAAGATTAATAACACTACTCTTGTATAACTTACATTAGCTCCTCTTTTCTACTAAATTTTAGTATTACACAAAATCAATTGACTACTTTAGTACAATGTCGTCTTTTATATTTTATAATTTTCTCCCCTTGAAATGAATAAAATTAATGAAATGTTTGAGAAGATAAAAAACTTAGAGGAAGTCCTTACCGAATACAACACGTCCAAAAATAAAATTGAGTATTTAGAAAAGGAAATTTTAAATTTCAAAAATAAAAAATTTGAAGAAGAAAAACAAAATGTAAAAAATAAAATTAATAAAATTGAAGAAGATTTAATTAAGGTAAATGAAGAAATAAGGAAGATCGATCTTTTTTCTAAAGAGTGTTACACACTCTCAGACATAAAAATGCTTTTGGATTTTGTTAAAGAAGAGGAGATTTTAACTAAAAAAGTATTGGCTTACCTTGATTCCTTGATTTTATTGATTTATCTCGAACCGAAACAAGTTTCAAATTTTTTTAAAAATACGTCCAAAATTGAAGGGCGAGCTGTCAAAACTCTCAAAATAAATTTAGAGTTGGATGAATTTATGCGAATCATAAGAAAAAATGAAAAGCTTTTTTTTATTTGTGAAAATGCAATTAGAAAGAAATTAGCTAAAGATATGGAAGGATTTACTGTCCCCCGAATTAACTGCTACGTTGATGAAAAGAATTTGTACATTTTGTATTTAATTCCAGTTAATGAAGAACCAACAGAAGATTGTTTTTTTGGAGTTTACAATTGTGTTGAAGTAGATTTTATTAATAATTTGAGTTCTATTATTGAAATTTGTAATGAAATTTTGAAAAGGAACCTTTGTAAGCTTCTATTAGATTTTGATCTTACTTCTAATGATTTAATTACAACCAATTTATTTTTATCACAAACTGAATTTTTTATTACGGACATTGAAGAATGGAAATTAGATTGTGCAATGAAAGAAATAATAAATTTATCAAGAAAAGAAAGGAAATGGGATACAATTAGATGGTTTAATGAGAAAATATTTGATTATGAAAAACGTGACAAGGAAGAGGGGGCTGGAGAAATGAATGAGGATGTTAATAAGGATCCTAAACCTGATCATAATTCTGATCATAAACTCAATTTAACCCCTGTTAATAACCTTTTTATAACTTCAGATATTAATACCTCCCTTGTATTAGATTTAAGTAAACCAGAATTCCTTCCTAAAGAAATTTCTTTGAATTTTTATAAAATTTTACTTTGCATAAAAATAATAACTTTATGCAAATCTAAACGCATAAAAAAAGCTGAACAATTTGTAGAGAGAGCTCTTCTTAAAATGATGAATCAAACCATAGACCCCATTCTTCTTCATCAATTTATTTTATTTGCAGAATTAACAGTTTTAGTTCGTGTCATTCCCCGGTCTAAAATCATCCCTGACCTGTCAAATTTAAGAGAGCAAATATTTTTTATGATTTCAAAAAAATCAACAGAAATTACAAAAAGTCTTAATGAGCCTTTACTTTTACTTAAAGTTTATTTTAAAGAGAAACATTTTGATTTTTTGACACTTACTGAGAAATTTGTGCCTCAAAGAAGTAAATTGGCTTTTGAAATTAATTTTTTCAATCTTGTTTATGCGAATGTCTGTGATTTGATTCTTTGCATAAAATACATTGAGAATGAAAAAATCATAGAAATGACCAGATTTATTAGTTACATTTTAGGGTTAAGTAATAAAGTTCCGAGTGGGTGTATAGAACAATTCAAAAGACTAGAATCTTTTAAATTTATTTTCGAATCATCTCCAGAAGAGATTATGAAAAATAAATCAAAACTTGAAATTTCAGAAAAGGACCTTGAAATATTATTAAAGTTAATAAATTAGAGTAGATCTATAATAGATGTAGAGTAGGTTATGTATAATAGATGCTATATTCATGATATATTTAGATTATATATTTAGATTACATTAAAACATTAAATATATTAAGAATATTTATTCATATTCCTGTCATTACCCCCATTCTCTTTCATATTGATCTCAAAAAAATTGATCGTGTTTCATCTTCTGATTCATAGACCATCATTTTGTAAGAAACAAATCAAAACTTTAAAATTTTATTAAGAAACAAATCAAAACTTAATTTTTTATGAAACATTTGATGTTTAAAATATAAATTTTAATTTATTATAACATTTTCTTTTTTAACTTTATAATTTTTAGATTGTTTGTTTTTGAATCAATTTCATGATGATGAGTTTAATTTGTTTTTATTGATAAAAAATTTGATGGCAATTGAGATTTATGGAATGTTCTAGAACATGTTTTTTTGAATTTATTTAAACTTAATTAAATTTCTTTCCATGCAAAACAACAAAATCACAGAAGACGTATACGCCATGAAAAGAATGAAAAGTACAATTTATGAAAGAAAAGGATTAAGTATGTTAACAATGTGGACAACAAGAAGGATTAAGAATGAAGTTAAGAGTATAATTAAGAGTGAAATTAAGAATGAGGTTAAGAATAAAATTAAGAGTGAAGTTATGAGTGAGGTTAAGAATGAAGTTATGAGTGATTACTTGGGTAATAATTGTGGTGATTACTTGGGTGATTACAATGGTGACAATAAGAGGTTTGATGGTCATAAACAAATTTTTAATAATATTCCTTATAACAATGATACCCACAATTCTTTAAAATTTAAGTTTTTGATTGGTAGCATAAACAAACAAAATATCAATTTTAATGCGCATAAAAACAATACATCCACTTTTATGAATACACGAAGAATCATTGGAAATACCGTTGAGATAAATGATTTTGATGGCATCAGAACAGATACAAACAGAAAGGAGTCTAGTTGTATAAATCCATTGGTTTATAATCATTTTACAAAAAATGGATTTGAAACACATCAAGTCCAGAATTACGTCCTTGATCAAAACACTAAAAATAAGTTACAAAATGAAAATCAAAATAATCGTGTTTTTAAAAGGATTTTTAATGATTTTAATTCTGAGATATTAATTAGGGATTTAGTAAGTAGGGATTTGTGTGGTGAAAATTTATTGGGTAGTAAAAATTTGTTAAGAACTCGAAAAAGATGCCTAAATTTTAAAAATCATAAAATTGAATTAGGAAGAAAAAGATCTAATTCGTTGATATGGAGTAATGAAGATAAAGAAGGGAATGCTAGGCATAGGGATATTTCTGGTTTTAAACCAACTTTAAGTAATCACTATCCCTTTGCAAACCCTACCCCTTTTAATTTAAATACTTTAAGAGATGATATCCTTTATTCCATTTATAAATCTTATAATATGAAAAATAATGTTTTTTATTCTTCATTCCTTTCAAAATTGGCTTTTTTTAATTTTACGAATATAATTTTCGGGTTGAGTATCTTTAAAAATTATTTAAAAATCTCAAATTCAAAATATGAAAATTTGGATTTCCTTTACTCCGTGTGTTGTGTAATAGCCTCCAAATACCTTGATGATGTACATGTTTATAATAATAATATCTCAGAATGTTCTTATTTTGTAAATAAATTAGAAATGAAGATTTTATCAACTCTTAATTACTCAATTGAATTTGATTTAATTAATTACTACACTACGATTAATGAAACATTTAATTAAGAAATGAATTAAGGGAAAGGGGATGTACATGTTTATAATAATATGAAATGTGAATATTAAAAATTATTATCTTATGTAAAATTAATTAACTCTATTCATTTACTTAGACCCACAATCTCATCTTAACCTCATGCCTTTTACACTTAGGGATGGCTTTCTATGTGCAGTCCGTGTAATGCATGAAGGCGCCAGGACGGGTTTGTGAGAATTTAAAATGGTGCCATGATAAATTTTTTGAGACTTAAGATAAATGTTATGATAAATTTTTTGAGACTTAAGATAAATGCCATGATGGTTTTTTGAGAATTTAAATTGTGGTATGATAATTTTTGAAGACGTGCCTGGCCACACAATCACCTTCCTCACTCAAATACCCTCCCTTATACAAACACCCTTCGCCATTTCTATCAATAAATCTTCAATTAAATTTAAATTTTCTATTATTTTTTCTTTGTTACTTGCTAAATTTTTATTAAGATCTAAGAGGAATCTTTTATACAATTTCTCCAATTCTCTTTTCTGGTTCATAGGGACTGATGAAAAATATTTTTGATAATCCTTACAAAATGACAGTAATTTTTGTAAATTTAATTCCAAATTGGTTAGAAAATGATTTATTATTTGAACTTTGTGAGTCTTTTGGAGAAATAAAATTTTATAAAAGGCCTATGAACTCTAAAGGGATTCATTTAGATTTTTTATTTTTAAAATACGAAGAAGAGAGATCTGTTTATTATTTTTTAAAATATTTAAATGGAATAAAAAAAGTAAATTATGATGACAATGATGACAATAAAGATGATTTAAATAAAAAAGTAGTAAAATTTGTTGAATTTGATAAAAATTTAATAATAAATGATTGTCCTGATAACGAAATAAAATTTAAATTGAATTTTGTCATTAATAAAATTAAATGGAATCTAAATATAAAAAAAGGATTAAGTTTATTAAACAGTGGGAAGACATTGGGGTCTTTAAAAAAAATTAAAATCAAAGAACTTAAAAAAGAAACTAAAAGAGATCTACAAAAAATGATAAAACTAAAGATTTTATAAAAAAAATACGTAGAAAAGTAAAATAGAAGGGAAAGGGGTAAGTAAAGGAGAATCTGGTCCAATAAAAACTTGATTTTAATATAAAAATACAACCACGTCATTATAAATCAAACTGATCGTAAAGAATTATCACAGCCGGAGAGACCAGTAGAACAAAATTTTAATTTTAAAAAGAAAAATGATTCTTAAAAGCACTGTTTTTTGACATTTGAATGTTTTTCTCTTAGTTTTATTGTTATTTATCTATTAAAGGGGGTTAGTGATGTGAATTCTTCCGTTATCTAATCAATAAATTAATTTTTTAATTTAAAAAAAATTAAATTTTTTATCCATCAAAAATATGAAAATATTGTGTCTTTTGTTATTAATTTTTGGAATAATGGGAAGTTTAGAAAAAGAATATGATAAAGAAGAACTAGAACAAGAAATAATAAAAGAATCAGATATTTATAACAAGTTATCTGAAGAATTTCGTAAATTTCATGATGAAATAGAGAAAAAAATGGATGAAACAAAAAAAATTTTTCAAAAAATACAAAACCGCATACAAATTTTGAATAATCGAAATTTAGACAAAGACCGAAAATTCAATAGAGACGTGGACATTCACGCAAAGTTATTTGAAGAAATTAAAGAAAATTTTAAAGAATTTACGAAAAAAAAGCAGAAATTAGATAAAATTTCCCAGAGAATACAAAAACTCGAAGAAGGTTTAAACAAACGAAATTTTATGTTAAGCGAAGAGCCTTCAGTCGTATCAACTCTAGAGAACTAAATGATTAAGTTGTTTTGTATTTGCTTTTATTACTTGATATCAGAGAAACGCTAATCTTCAAAATTACTTAAGCAGACGTGGCCTAAGAGCACTAAGTCGGATGTTTAGGAAAAACATAAATAAAGGTTTTAAAAAATATGGTTTACCTGTGGACGATGACAACCCTTTAACTCGACATTAAAAGTATTAAACGGTATTTTATTTTTTTACGAAAAATACAATCAGACAACAACTCATTATCAGTATGTACGATCAATATTTTCTTTTATTACCATTGATTGTGAATTTTTCTTGTTACCAGGTAACAGCCTTAAAAGGCAGTTTTATGGCTATAGACTTAATGTACGCTAAACTTCTGTTTTCAAGGCTTAATTTCTTTTAATTTTGTACAAACCAGTTATAGCTCTTTACAAATCGTTGCAAAAATTATTTGCTAAAACAGCTATGGCAAACAAGCTGTTAACGGGTTACTATGAATCCATTTGATAACTTTTAGCAGCTCAGTGTGTTTTTTTATTGGAAAATATAGACATAAGAGTGGTTTAATAATAAAATAACTATGTATAGTGATAATCAACATTTTTTATTAATTGTAATTTTTAATAAGATCATTGTAATGCAAAAAACTTTTAAGAAGCAGTGTACATTATAGTTACTATATTTTAAATCAATTTTGTTGGGATCCGAATCTGGAGGATTCGACATGACTGTTAGTTTGATTCAAGATCACTTGCTTTTATAATGCGTTTAAATTTCTTGTCTTAAAAAATTTTAAATGAATAAACGATGTTTTTTGAAAGCAACAAATTTTACAGTCCGTTTTATAAAATATCGTTACTGTTTGAATTACAGTGTTATTTTTTTTTTTAATTTTTACAAGGGATTCACTGAGCTCTTTGGCAAGCTAAGTTTTTGAGAGTTTTACTGTCCTATATTGATTTGTTATTACCTTCTAAGACATGAAAATCTTTACAAACTTGTATTTATTGTTTGAATTTATAAATCCCCTTAAAATCATGCCCGGTGAATTAGAAAGTAAAATTTTGGAAAAATTGAAAGAAGAATACGATCCTAAATCTTTAAATATTGATAATGTTTCTTATTTGCATTTTGGACATGAATCTATTAAAGGGAACACGTCTGATGAAACACATTTTAAAATTACGATTACTTCTGATAAATTTAAGGGTGTGAGTATGATTGATAGACACAAAATGGTTTATAAAACTTTGGATTTTGCATTTAAAATGGGACTACATGCTTTAGAACTCAAATGTGGTGTATAAATAAATGGTATTTTTCAATATTTGTAATTATGAAGTAGGTTTGTGATTATAAATGTGCACTATATGTTGCTATATGATTATAGATGTATGAAATTATTCGATTACTATATGATTTAAGATTTAAACTATGTATAATAAATTTAATAATATACTGTGTTTATAATTATGACCTTGTATAATATATGTGTATTGCATGATTATTTAAGTACATTATGCTCATAATCACATAGTACGTATAATATGTGTTTATATTTTGTAATTATAAATGCGGATTTATAAAAGTTTTTTTTATATTTGCTTGTATCAAACTAAAATGTCTTTTATATTTTTTTTTCTTTTTGTATATTTAATTGTTTTTAAGATTGATAATTTGTTGTATCAAGCATTTTAGGAAACTATAAAAATTCTAGAAGTATTTTTTGTCTATAAATGAACTAAAATCTGAAATTTTATGAACGTTCTGTTTCTATTAATCTTAAGTATTTTTGCTTATCTTCCTAACACATGTTCTAATGCTGGGTTGATTGCTATAGTATTTGATGATGGTCCAACAGATTATACGGAAGAAATATTAGAAATTGCTGAAAAAAATGATGTTTTATTGAGTTTTCATTTTACTACAAATCAGATATTAAGTGGTAATTTAAAGGGAATTTATCGTAAAGTTGTAGAAGGAGGCCATACTCTTGGTCTTCGTGTAAATCCTGGTAGAGATTACGATACTATGTCTTATGATGAAGTAAAAGACGATATACAAAAACAAATACTAAATATTAATGATAAAGGTGATACAAAAATAAAATTTGCAAAAGCACCAGAAGATAATGGTAATTATAATACGGATGTTTATAATGCTTTAGTAGAAAATAACATAATACAATCTTCTTCTATTTTCTCTCCTTATAATGATGATGATCCTGTTACAACATTTAAAAAAATGTTAGAAGGTTCTTCTAGTAATTATGATTCATTTATAATTCAAATGCACGATTTTAGAGAAAAAGAAGATCAATATCTTCAAGATTTTATAGATGCGGGTAAAGAAAATCAATTTACCTTTGTAAATTTAGACATGTGTTTAGGAGATTATAAACCTGAAAGTAATGATCAAAAAAAATCTTCTTTAAAGTCGGATGGTGTTACAGATGTCTGTATTTTACCACTAATTGCCTTAATCTTTTACATAATATAAATAAACCTTTGTATAATAAGTTTGTGATTAAATGTCATTCTTAATTTAAAATTATTAACGTTTTTGTGATAAGCAATTAATCATTAAAAATGTTTTGTTTCATAAATTGTTCTATTTGATAATTTTTTTGGATGATTGACTTGTTAAATTATGATAATTAAGTTTTTAGTTGTTTTAACATAAAAAGTGTTCTGTTAGTAAAGTTATTTATTTACAAAGATTTTTTAATTGTCAAAACTTTTATTAGATTCAAATTTATCGTTCAATAACTTTATTATAAAACTAAAAATTATGTTTAGTTACGATAACTTTGTAATTACACAAATGTTTTATTATTAAAATTAATTACATCCCCAAGTTGTTTTATTGATTGACTGTTTGACATGAACTATGATTAAACAAGAATGTTTAAAAATTATTTTGTAAACAAAAAGTGTTAAACATATTCAGAAAGCATTATGTATTTCATAATATAATATTTTACGATAATTAATATATTAAATAGCTTACTATGTTTAAAAAGTATCAATAACTTTTACAAGACTGCAATTAATAAAAACCAAAGACTCTTGTTATGAGATGGTCTTCCCTCCATATGCTTTATAAATAATTGAAATAAATAACCCTTATCTAAGAATAAGTGATAACTCTTATTCTCAGTATAAATTTTACGTTTATTTCAATTATAATAACAAAATTTTTTAACCCTAAGGAATCTGAAGAACAGCATTGGAGATTTCTCTATGGAAAGTCCTCGGAAACCTTCTGAAAAAGAGCCTTAATCGGATTTGTTTCGTAAGAATAGTTTAATGCTGTTGGGTATTGTTCTACTTAACTGAATGAGGCTTACTCTCAGATTCCTTTTTTAAATTAAATTTTTTAAATAATACAAATGTAAGAATGTGTATAAATAAGCAATATTATATTATATGATGTACTTATAATGATATTTTGTTTATTTCTTATCTCATGACAATACAAATTTGTTTCAAAGGCATTATTAACTCATAACAATAATATTATGTCAACCTTAACGAATTCAATTCTTCATCTCATGATGATAAAATTTTCTTAAATACTACTAACCTCTCTCATTTTACAACAATCTAACCCAAACAACCAATATTTCATACATTTTCTTCTAATAGATTATTATAAAATATAAACTAAGCATACGTGTTTAAATTTTCGAAAGAACAATTTAATTTATTAATATCATCTACTTGATACACAATAAAATCTTTTGAAAAAATTGTAAATTGTTCAATCATATTTTTTATTCTCAAAATTTACAATTTAATTTACATTGGCCACTATAAATTCTTTATATTCTCCTTAAAAAAATTAAAAAGGCACTTATGATCTCGATTTTGGTAAAATTTAACAAATAAAAGACCTCATTACTACTCTTACTTTGCGTTTATTATAAAATCAAAGATATTTTGTGCTTGTTCAAGTTTTTCAAAATTTTTTTTCTTGTAATAAGAGACGAGATTATTTAGTGTGACTTTTATGAAACTAAAATGTTTGAAACACTTTGTATGAAAATAAAGGCGTTGTTAGACACTGATAATTGTTCGGATAAAATTAAAACTGCTTTCAAAAAACATGTTTTGTAAATAAATTTTCTTTATTTTAAAACAAATTTGTTTTATTAATTTTTACAAAACTTTTATCTGTTAAAAAACTGTGATTAAAAAATCATGCGATTTGTAGGTTAAAACAATAATAAAAGCCATGTGTTGGTTGTATAATCCTAATTTAGAAAATATGTGTTTTTCTTTTTGGATTTTGATTATTTTGACAGTTTTACGTTTAAAATAGTTTTACTTTTAAAAACAATTTTTTTTTACACACTGTGTCCCGTAACGTACCCCTTAATACCAACTTTCCCCTTTTCATAAATGATATTGATTTTTTCTCATCATTTTTTTAATCCAATAAACTCTTGTATTTGTTATCGTTTTAAATATCTCATAATATACCACAGATTGAGATATTAATGATATAAAAAAGATGAAAAATTATATAATTGACTATTCAAATTCTTTTTATGTAAATTTTTAAATTCAATGCAATTATTATCAAAAATGTTAATCATAAAATCACAAGCAATGATCAAAATTTGACAAGATACAGATGAGTTTAATTTGATTTATAACTGTGATACAGAAAATGATTCGTTTTTGCCTGTTTTGAAGTTTAAACAAAATGATTTAAACTTAATACAATGACGTAATTTGAAAAAGGCTTTATGATTTTGATAACCGCTACCATTCTGATCTACACCGTTTACTTTCACGTTGCTAATTCGCTCTAATTAAAAAAAAATTTTTTAAGAATTTATAAAATTTACTGATTGTACTAGAGACCATGAGATAGAGAGTTCCATACTATTCCAATTAACATTCTTGTTGTGTTTTAAAGAAAAAGTTGGAACAATCCAACTCATTGGTGGAATCTTGGAACACGAAACAATTTGCAATCAAGGGTTTGTTTCTTGACTGTTGAATTAAAAGTTGCCGGCAGAAATTTTTTCAAGTGCATTGTTTCATATAAAATTATAGAAAGAATTTAGACAGCAAACAATGACATTTTTGTTCTTTATTTTTCATTGTCGTAAGTATAGCAAACGGACAGATAAATCACCTGTAGTCTATTTATTTATTGGACTACATTTTTTATTAATTTACTAGCTATAACACGCGTCTTTGTCAATGGGTCCATGTTTTTCTTAATAGACGAAAGTTAATAACATATCACTTGCTATATTCATTGAGTTCATAATGTTCTCAAAGATGTATGAAGGCCACCAATCCGCATTTGGCCAGCGTATTGGACTATGGCCTA
>DWJH01000034.1:0-17346 GCA_018248735.1 Tagiades litigiosa | reverse complement strand
CGGAATCAAAACAAGACGATCAAGAAAGCTGATTACACGGTGCTCCCACGATCTCATGCCCTGGCGGCTTGTGAAGTACGAAACTTGGCGCGTACGTGTCAAAAGATGTAATTATGAAGAAATCCAATCAACCGCCGCGCGAACCGGCGCAAGCGACGACGTTGATTGAGCGATAAATTTATTGAAGATAAATCACCTTATCGCGACAAATCAGTAGCTATAATCCCCTATCTTAATTTGAGGGCGGAATTCGCAAAAGGCGGCACTAAACCTCAATAGGAGCCCTTTGCGAAGACTGTTTCTACAACCGCCAATAACTTAAGACTCATATCGAATCCTGTTATTATTAAATAAATGGAAACCCGTCGATTAATTTCAAAAGCGCATGTATGCGAATATAAATATCATCCAATAAAGAAAGCTGGCGCCATCGCGACCGTGTCGCCATAATTTAGTTGCAATATTTCTGATTCAGGATCTCACACGTTTTGACTGACTTTTGGGTTGTGAAACTGTTCTCTCTTAATATCTCGCATTGTAATAATCTTGCATAATACATCAGATACGTTAAATGAATCCAATAAAGCAGGATATACATAATATTTCTAGAGCTTCTACATTACTACACGACCTAATAAGTTATCTCATATATATAAAATGAGTAATTTAATATGATAAAAATTATGTTCAATTATCGCTTAATATTAAAAATTAATAAACTTATAAGATCCGCTTGCAAGATTTAATATCTTTAAGCCACATAACATAAAACCCATAAAAATAAATCTAAAAGCGAATATTCTAAGACGAAACAGCGAGGTGACGTTATATGAGGAAAATATGATTCAGTACATGAACTTTGAAACACACCGCGGGCTTGTGCGATAAATTCAATGTAAGTAAGTACACGGTTTGATATTTCTTGTTGTCAATGAGCCTGCAGTCAAAAACATCAGACAAGGAGATTTAATGTCACCGGCAAACATGAGAATATTCTTATGAGCACGCTCCAACAGATGAATCTGACCACGACTTTTGAAATACAATATCTCCACTCAGGCAATGCAAAAATATTATACCGTTGTAGGCGTATTCATGGCGCCTGAAATCATGATATAAATTCTTAAGTCGCAAATGAAAAGGGACCAATATGACTCGAGGCCAAACATAACGTACATTCCGTTGGATATATTATTACCAACATTCGATTCGCTAGGAACAAAAATAAAAGTGGAAAATTGAATCTCAAAAATTAATCTAGCAGAAAGGTCGGTGTGCGCGGCGCACCTCAACAAATCACATCATTTCACATCGTACGGGCCGTTGTTAATGCGGGCCCGGGGCGAGTATAGCACTAAACAGTCTGACTAATTAGAGGCACTAGGCAACAAAGGGCCGTCGTATTCTCCGAATAGTGTTGTGTTCGTTCGGCGGAATGAATTGTAGACCGTATTCGAGGGACAATAAGGTATAGATGTCGGTACAGGTGTACGGGCAAGTGCATCCAGTGAGACGTGCGATGGCGGCGTATGATAGGCCGCCCACGCGCAGGCGCCGCGCCGCGAAATTCGTGAGAAGCACTACTCCGGCGCCGGCCACCAAACAACATAATGCCGAGAGTACGAAACACGGTTACAATAATAGCTTACAGTACTTAATGCTTTTCATTCGAAGCACTTGCGAATCGTGCCTTTATAGCGTCTGTTAAGTGGTTAAAAAGACTAAGTACTTGTCGCTATTTTGATTGTCCTCTTGAGACTTGAAACTGACGCAAAAAGTTTATAGCTTTGTAGTTACTTCGTAATTATAATAATGATAATCGCACTTCAAACTTATCATGTCAAAAAAACATTATAAGAATAGCCTTACTGTTAATCACCTATTAAGTAGTTCTATAAAAATATTTCCAGACGATTAATCTTAATGGGTAAATATTGTGTAATAAATGAATAATTCAGTGTGCCAATAACATTCAACATATTTACACCTCAAGTGCAAAAACAAACAAATTCTTGACAGTTTTCAACAATGGATCACAATTGAGTCACGGTCCTATTGTGTCCATCAAAATATCACAAGTTAAATCAGCTATCATAAAGCGAATAGCTCAAATGGTAAGATAAATATTTAGCAAATAGTAAAATAAAAAACAAATTGGCAATCACATCAAATTTTATGATCGTGACCGCAACGCTTTTTATCATCGAATAGAAAAATAACAAGCCATAGAAACGAGCACGTTAATTAAGTTAATTTTCATACAAATAGAGACTTAAAATTAGCAGAATGTTTATACATTGTAATAAAGATGTCTTTTAGAAATGCAGTCAAATTTATGCTATTGAAATAAAAAAAAATTAAGACAATATTCTAATTACATTCTAATGCGATAGGCGTTCTTTACATTAAACCGGAATAATAAGCTTAAGGTGATGAAGATGAGCCAAACTAATATTTTCGGTAGCTATTTTTTAATTGGATGAAAATTTATAATGAAAATGTACTCCGAATAATAATCATCCCGAAGCAAGTCTTTTGTTGTTACTAGGTCAGACGTCACAAATATTCCACCAAGCCGACAACGTCACCGGCCGCACCCTTCAAACCAAATCATTAACCGAGATCATTTACCGAATCCTTCAATGCGGGAATTTATGCATAAACCAACAACAACTGAAAAATAGAATGAACAAAATACACATTCAATGCACCAGAAAGTGAGTAATACAAATTGCAAATTCATACTCTACTATTATTATATTATATATGTTTAACCTCTCAGTTCTACTAAATTAGGTTCTCAAACAAATGAACCATCTCTTAGTAAGTGGATCACTATAATATAAAGACTCCGCAAGTGAAACCACAATGGAAAACCAAATTTTGTAACAGCACTTTTATTGGACGATCCGAGAAATAATCATGACACATCTTTTTTTAAAGGAGATCTAGCTTTTTTCCTATTCGGAAGAACAAACAAGCAAACTAGATTGTGAAGGAAAACCATCTAAGCGTACAAAACCATCAACAATAATCAACATATAAAACAGGCTGCAAAACGCCTAGTAGATACCCGTAGGCGGGACGACACACCTCTCTATTAACGCACTGTCCTTCAATACAGGTGTACGCTGTGTTTAAAAGCGTAAGAACTTATTGAATCACTTTTGCTTATAATATTTAAACATCGACGAACGTTGTATAATAATTATGGAAGAACATTATTCGAAAGAACAACCAGGTACACAAAATTTATAGAACTTGCGCAGAACAACAAATAACAAGAACAGGTGACACTGATAACTCTTTTGAAAATAGTTGTTTTCAGATAATATAATTTTTTTTTAAAGTCTCTTGACCTTTTATCTGCTATAAACGATTTATTTCTGGGATTGCATAGTTGCGCTTAAAAACGCTATATATAATCCTTTTTGTCTAAGATATTTATGTATTTGCATTAATTTGAAATATTAAAAAATAAAACAAATTTCCTAATTATCTCGGTCAAATGTGTATTAAAATACCAACAGTCGAGTCGAATCGATGTTAAACAAGTAATTACCAAACTTTCGTTCCAAACGCAAACATGGAGAGACCAAATATAATGAAGAAATTAAGATTTTCAACAGATAAACTCTGAATTATCGGTGATAAATCTCCCGATCAACAAGCTTGGTACGCATGTAAATTGAATTAAAAGATAAGAACTGAAGCAAAAGCTTTCGCGTGTACGATTAATATGGCCGTTTGACCCTATGGCCACGTTATATTCGGAGCGAGGAGCGACGACCTCACTAGTAAAGATAACACTACAACCTTTTACATTTAATTAATTTAAATAAAACACGATATGACCATATAATATCATGTACTGATGTGACATTATGGCTTTTGGTTTAAACTTACTTTAGTACTGACCGCATAAAAATATAAAAGTAAAATATAGTTTTTTATAGTAGTACAAAATTTGATTTGAAGACTTAAAGTGCATTGTTTTAAAATTGGGTGAAATTTTTTTATCTTTTTATATTTAACTACGACCATGCATAATGTAGATAGTGCTCCCATTTGTGATTGTATTGAAGGCTTCTTTTCTTCTAGAAACTTCTCCAAGCTCGCAAAGCTTGAGGGACTCCACGGGTATTTTTCGATCCATCTGCCTATATGCTGGCTTTTAAAGCAATAAAAATACGCAACGCATTTTATATTAGCCTTATTGTAGGTAATAAAATAATAACATCTCACTTCCGCCATAAGCATGTTTCTCGACTGAATATGATTTACGAGGAAACACGTAACAGAATGACCATCATCATTTCCTACCTAACTCGTATGCAGCAATGTAACCACAAAACAAAATCAATTAAACATGGATTCCTTAATTATGTATTCGTTAATTAATTAATTATGTGACGAAGATGTTCAATTAACATGAGGCAAGAATTAGCTGACAGAGTGATAATTAACATGTATAAAAAATCTTGTTTTCGGTACAATAAACACAAATGGTAAAACTATTTACGATACGGCTATAGTAATAATTTTGTAGTCTATAAATTATAATGATAATAAAATATTAAAGGAACCACTGAATTCATTTACGTATAAAACGGTATAGCCTTGCTTGGGTCGTAAACCAGGATTAATACACCAGATATTTATATTTAAGTCACTACATTTAATACCATTAGAAGTTATTTTAATTAATATAATCGTTAAAACGAGTCGTTTAATAAACAATCAATAATAATAAAGGATCGTAAAATAACAGCTAGCTATATAATTAAGTAAAGCCAAACATAAAATGTATTAAACTCGAACATTTTTGCTTAATTTATTCCGAGGCATTGTTAGTTGATGTGCATTTTTATATGGTTAATGTGAAAAAGCGGAACATCACATACGTGTAAATCAAAAATAAATTTCATCTGAATATCTTAATTTGCATCGCCCGAAGCCTACCAGTGACACTAACGACTTACTAACGAAAACAACAAAATTGAACTATCAATTTCGACGTCCGAACGAGAGTCATTAAAGAAACATAACAGTTATTAAATACTTTTATTTGTAATTTTTTAACATTAATCATATTTTAAAGTATATTATACCAAACGCATGTTTATGAAGGCAAAACGTACCGTTATTTCGTTTCTTATAGTAATATATTTTATAGCCTAAGCGTGAGATAGTTGTGATTTAGTTGTATTATTATTTTGATATAAAAATCCAGCAAACGTTAATTTGATTTGAAAACTGGTCACTATCATCTATGAACAACACATTCCTATTCTTTACTATTAGAAGGATTCCTAATCTTTAATCACCGCGACAAATATCTACGCATAAACTGAACTAAGGATAACGACAACCTATAGTATTAATGTCGGATGAAACTTCGTTCTTGTTTATTCAATTAAAAAAATAAATATTGAAGGATTACATCAATTACATACTTACAACATTAAAATTATCCATAACAAATTACAACGCAATATGTTTCAGTCATGTTAAACTTTGTCTTACCATTACCGTTTTAAATGAAAATTTAATCGATTGGTTGTTTATTAACGTTGGAATGCAATAAAATAATCACAACGTGTTGGCACTTAATCATCAGATGATATCTTATTTAGAGGGAGCTAATGAGGAGCGTAGATCACATTCGGTAATGGTGACAAGCGTGTATTTATCAAACACTTTCGATCCACAACTTATGTGCGGCGATTAAGGTATTCATGTTGACATAATGGCCGGGCGAACTAAGTTAAACGACACTATATTTCATCGTCTATTCCATATTGTTGACGAACAAATCCAATTGACACCGAACCGCGGGAGATTTCCGGTGTGGTATTCAATTTTGAGTACATGTAAAGGTAAATCTTTAAAAACTACAAAACGTTACAACGATAATGGAGGTTATACGAGACGTGTACACAAGTTGGTACGATGGGAACGGTCTCCGTTCGCTAATTATAAAGACAAAAATATACAAAGTAACGTACACGTGAATAAACGCTCTCATGAATAAAGCCGATCTTCAAATATCCGCAGCAATAATGAGCACAGCGTTATTCATGCCTCAGGATGACGAAACGCGAACAGCGAGATCCATACTCTGGTTGACGACACGACAACAACATATGGAGATACCTTATATAAAAGAAATGTTTACGATGTCATCAATACTCGTCAGCCAAAAAAAATGGACACCTGCAACTCCGTTCACCTAAAAACCATTTTGCGTAGAATTTCCTCTTAGATGATCTCGACACAGCAGAAATTTTTTTGTCAAATTTCATTTAATTTTGTAGGATTTACAGTTTCGAAGATACCGTGTTGTCTGACTATAACCACGTATACGTTAACTTCGCTTTTATGAATTAAAATAGATTGACAAAATGTCTTTCAATTTTCAATATGGATTGTCTTATAAATATAATGCTTTAAACATTGAAGTGATCAACGTTAGCCTTATTAGCGAAGTAACAACGCCTAACTGCCTTGAGGTGATACAATAAAAATACAAGTAAGTAAACATATTTCTTAGCGTCTTCTTTTTAGTTAAATGCCAAGTGTAAAACTCTACTGGAATCTAGACCAATACGGGATTACAAATACTGCTTCACAGCCAAAATTTATGTGGTAACAGTCCCTAATAACCATTTCACACGCACTTACCACGTATCGTGTGTACAGAGCATTATTGGTGTGCTACAGAAACAGAGATCGCATCCACACTCGGCTTACACGCGAATCAGACCACTGCACATTGTATGTTAAATGGTGCGCAATTAAAGGGAACGACGCTTAATAAACACATTACGGCGCGATATTAGGCGCTTACAGCTAACACGAGTGAGAGACACGAACGTGGGAACCGGTGGAGAAAGACATCGAAGAAAAGGCATAATCACAACATTAAACATTAATTGAAATATGAATTACTATTACACATTACCAATATCAATATGGCCGACACGAGATAAGCGAGGAATAAAATCAATATTATACAACACCAATTATAACAGAAATTGTATCGATAGAACAAAAAGAAAAACACGTAGAAGTAAGAGTTCAAACTGACTGCAATAAAACTCCGTTGTTGGTCGTAACCGGTGCATAGAAGCATAAAATACCAAATACCATGACGAAGAAGCACTAAAACCAGGCAAGCATTGACCGTCGTCGCACAATAGATATATGCTTTTATGAAAATATCAATAATAGTAGTGAAGGTAGTTTAGTGCGCTATTAATGCGCGGCGCGCTTGCAGACAAATTCAATTGACAGCAGCCTCCGCCATAGCTCCGGGGTGTCCCTCGTTACGAAGCTATTTACGCTACTATTGGATGTAAAATTGAGCGGCGAGATTGCATGTCAACTTTCTAAGGGAACAAGCTCATGTTTATGATCCGATTTTGTTCGTCATCGATGCTGTCGGTCCGAAAATACCACGATTAGAACAAAATGCTATCGTGAATAAAATTGGGCCTAAATAAATATTGTTAATTATCTACAAATTGGCTGTACAAACGGTATTTATTGTAACACGAAATGTCGCATACGTGCTTCGTACGGGATCGAAGCAATAGGTTTACAAGATGCGTCCTAGTGGCGTTATCACAAAATATGATAGATCGGCGGCTGGTGCGCGACGCTCTCCCACGCGGCGCAGCCGTGATTAATTATAATTCGAATTTTATTCAAAGTGAACACCGGACAAACTACGATACCAATCAATAAACGGTTCCATACCGACGACGGTACCGACATGATACCACAATTTACTGTTGTCGATAGCGCATATGAAGACGTCAAAGCCGGAGTGTACGACGCGCTCAGATAGAAAGCTCCAGAACAATAGTAGCAACATTTTCATTGTGATACGAATCCTATGTAACAATAGTATAAAGCGTACGTGATTCAATCTGTACCGGCGACTGCGCATTTGCGGTCTTTTAATTGAGTATTTCAACATTCGGGATAGAAATGTCACTTTGTAATTACAACCAGGGACGGCTCGGTGGAACGTTCGCACAATTGAACCGAAAGAAGTGGGTCGCCTGCAATCATCGTACAACGCCAAAGACTATGCGTTAAAAACTTTTTCTTGTAATGGGCGAACAAAAAAACTTCAACTGAGAATCTAAGACAAGCCAACAAGCGCGGCGGAGAAATGACGGCGTCGGGCAAGACGCGACTCTAATTACTAAGAAAAGACTAGCAATTTGTCTTCAAGTAGTAGAACCGTTTATTTACACCAATGGACATTGAAACAATGTAGGCGCGCTAATTAAAACGAGGAAACTTAATAAATTGGAGTCTATTACACAGCTAGTTAGAAGAGAGATCAGATTTTTTTCCCTACCTATTCAGCACTTACAACTATTAAATTATTTATAGAAAGCCACAACTGAAAAGTTAATAATAATACGTAAATTGAAACAGATAATTACATTATCGCAAAACAGAGTAAGCAATATAAATATATTTATGCTGATGGACGTAAAACGTACGTCCCTTGAATTCACAATTCGAGCAAACCGAAGTTACATTTAGACGATGAATATTAAATGACGTACACACCATCGTATAATTAACTTAGACAGCTTCAATTAACCCAAAAGGATCCGCTCGAAAGATGGCTCGAAGGGGAAAATAAAAGAACGAAGCTTTTTGAAGATAAACAATCCCAAGAAAGTCTACACCACACACATTCGGCGCCTGCTAGCTGTGGTAGATAATGATGTAATATTTCAAGCACGAAAGTTTTGGCTTCAGGTCCAGAAAAGTTTTTGTTATTACCTATACGAGAGTCATTTATTCTCGTGCAAACGTTTTCTTTGGTTAGTATCATGGCACTATACAAAATTATTGTACCAACTACCAACTTGCGTAGTAAATTGAAGACTTGATTAGAAATAAAAGTCAACTTTAGCATAAGCCGTTTTTATTGCAGTAGTATTAATAATAGACATACTTGTAGGAATCAATAGAAAGGTAGTCATAGCGGCATGTTAAAATTAAATCACAGCACAGGTCCGCCATAAACAACTTAAAAGTTAATACACAGGAACAAAAATATGTTCGCATTAAATCCATTTCGTATGCCAACTAACCGGCATATTAGAATTTGATCTAAAAATAGTAACATGGCCACAGAGCCATGTCTTGAAAAATATGAAGTGTCAGCGAAATCCCCGAGCTTTGCAAGAATAATTTTATTCAACCACGCCAACCGGGGTGAGGGGTTTAAATAATTTTGAATGGATTAAAACGCTGGAATTAATTTCGTCTACTTTTAATCTGCGGCTGTCAGTAGTGGCGTCAGTAAAATTTAAGATGCCCATCTCTTTTTTATTTACCAAATTACTTGTTAACGTTATAAAGGTTGTAGGCATGAAAGTCACTTTTGAATTTGAACCCAAACCAAAACGTGATATTATTGTTATGGATACAACTTCTACTGCAGTGATTATATTTTGATTTAAATTACATAACAACCGAAGTCTTTATCCATACACGAGTAAACAAAACGGAAGTTTGATTTATCAATTTTAATTCATCATCACCAAGTTAATCATCACCCTTATAAAAATTCCTAAATCTTTATAGGCATTATTGATAGTTAGTTTATTTCATGACAAAATCTGAATATGGACATAACTCCACTGCCAGATAATTGGTTTTGATTTAAATATCATCTTACAAAAACAAAGCAGGATAGATGCAATAGAGTGATATTGTCTATATTTAATAGAACTGTTAATTTGTCTGTTACAAGATTGAATTCCACAAACGATAGTAGTTAAAGACACATTTCGCAGACAAAGGGGAGACAGGGGAGCTGGAACAATAGTACATTACTGAGTTAGTCAAATAATATTCTCCTATCTAGACGAAATTACAGCATTTCCCGAGATTAATACGCCAGTGACACTGGCTATTTATCCAGCTGTGTCTCAAACTAACTCAGCAGATGGGTAAGTTAAATTTAATATTTGTCTCGTTGTTCACTCCACATCAAGTTCTTATTGCGCCATCGCTTCCATCTTGCTCATTGCGCCTGGCGCGTTTTTGTTTCCACAAAGAAACGCTGAAATGATAGCGTGTTTTGTTGAAAATTGAAATATACTCTCTTTGTTCTGACAGAAGATTACCTTATGCATGAATCGTTTTTGCCGTTTCGAGATATAGCGTATATTGATGTACGGTGTTTACTTTAAACACCACTAAATTAAGTACAAATATACAAATTAAAATCAAATGTAGTAGACTTTTCTAAGCAACATTTTAAGACCATCATCGAACTGAGATTTTTTTATTGAGATAAAGTAACTAATGAGAAGCATATTCCATTTTATAAATTGATTAACGATAAGGAAGAGCGGAGCCTCCTGACACACGCATTTTTATAAAGCTAGAATGGCTTCAACTTAACAATAAGTTTTGTATAAGTGAGTGAAGAAAAAATTATTTTTGATTTTGATTTGATTTTGATCTAAACTAAGATAATATGTAAGGTTGGACAGAGTAGTGTTCTCAAATGTTCTAAGAATACGAGCCCATAGACATCAAACTGAAATACAACTCGCAAGAATTTTATCAAAGCAAAAACAGGTGTGGTGGTAGGACTGAGCCCGTCGAATCCGGACAGCTACCACCACGGCTATTATTAATACATCTGGACATCTCTTTAAAACTTGACGCACACACGTTAATATATAAACAAGCCAAAATAAAGTCCATCGGATCAGCTATTTAGAAAATATCCTTTAACTATACAAAGCAACGAGAACGAACAATATACAAGAGAAGTTCAATTAAAGTCATTAAGATATACCGGAAAGCACATTAGAGGGTTCAAGTTTTAATTTCCCGTCGGAATACATATTGCAATATTAATTTTTTTCTCACTGCGCTATTGCACCCTGTTTTTACCGCACGCTGGACCATTTTAATAGCACAGTGTTTATTAAACTCTAGTCGTAAAGAAAATGAAGTTTATCCGACATAGGTCAAGTGTTACAATGAAATCATTAAATACATAATTAAGTTTCATTTACTAAAGGTGCCAAATTTTTAGTTATCTATGCGTATGTATGTACGGTTTATTAGGAATTTATGGTATGTATTATATGTACGGCTTTTTTAAACGAATTCTATTTAAGTAATATTTTACATTTTAAGATTATACAAACAGTTATCGACGCGAAATGAAACCGTTTTTACATAAGCAATGTTAATCACTATTTATATCCAGAAATGTATAATTAAAGATAATTACTTGACTTTGAATAAAAAATATAATTCAATAAATAATGAGGTAAAATTCAAAAATTAAAATTAATTTATTTTCACAAATGTGGGTATCTATAGAGTCGTAGAACGAGATTGGAACGCCATATTCAGCCTGTTAAAGCATACAAAATTAATTATTAGTAATGATTAAAATAAAGTGTTATATATAATAGCCGAAGCTATCTCGAATTCGAGAACATCTCCTCTAAAAAATAGTGTGTCATCCCCACAGTAAACCAACACAATACTATGTGTAATGTCTAACCCTACCCCTTTTTCTCATTCGCTTTATCTCTGTTTTGCATCGAATTATTTAAAGATCGCACCCTTATTTGAATTCCACTTCACGCTTAACGAACTCTTCTGTCGGGAGCCCTTGGTCCTTTTATGCCATTTTGTTCCGGCACCCTTTCGAATCTTTCTTTTTGGCACCTTTTTAACCAATGCACTACAAGAATTTTAGCGTTATAACAAGAACGATTTTCGGCAGATGCAACTTTGATTACTGTATGCTTTACCTGAACGAATAGTGTTTTGGTGTTAGGGTTAAAAAGTTTCAAGTATTTCAAAGTTATAATTAATGATATTAATGCAAAATTTTATCATTATGGCATTGTGCCAACACTTACAACTGATCACTAACGTACATACGAAGAATTCTAAATTAACGTAAACGTGATATGAAGTTAGTAAAACAATGGCAAAAAAATGTTCTAAGGCTTCTTCCGGATCTACTGAGAGATATTCCGTTAGTAATAAGCAGTATTCTTATACACGTTACTTTTAAGTACTTTTGTCCTCTTTGTGTATTTGTGTGTAGCGAATAAAAAGTTAAAACAGTTGTTAACTATCAATGGAAGCATTAGGAAAAGCCACTGAGCTTACTGAAGCATCAGAAGAAAAAACGTTACATTCCAAAAGGTTTTCCAACAAATTGTATATGTTGGAAAGCATTGTATAGTTCAACTTATCCTTGTCGTGTCTTTCATTATCCGGCAAGTTTAGTACGCTTTGGCAACTGTTGCTGCTATAAAACCGACAAACTGACTATATATGAACCGACTAAATGAGTTTTCTTGATGATACATTAAATTGAGACTTGTTTAGGTATTATATACACGATATATATTACAGCATAAAGTTACCATTGTTGTTGAGTAATGTCGTTTAATGAGATGAGATGAAATATGTTAAATTTTAAAACTACTTTTATTTTTAACGCGCTTTCATTAACTTTACCTGCATTACATACGTTGTATGTTTGAGGAAATCTTACAAATAAATTTTCCTCCAATTCAAACATCTTCACGTGTATTTAGAAGCAAAGTCCATACTCGTACAATCACAAGATTTTAACACGACTTTGTTGTGTGTTAGATACCACGATAAAATAATTGGTATTTATAAATGACTTGAACAAAAACATAAAAAACACAATATTATGTTATATGTGCCTCGCCGGTATGAGCCATAATACCCACTTAAACCCATAACAATTACAAGCCCTTTTACACAGCAAGGCCACATATTTTTTTAAATGTTGCAAATGACACACGGCATTACATTTACAAAGGTATGACGTCATCCACATTTGAAACACATCACCGGCCAATCATCGGCTAATGGTGGGCGCGTTATGGACTGGATCGCATCGATCAGGCGCAGCTGCGGCGCGTGTGCGATGTCACCGTAATATCAGATATTAAAATGTGTTATGACCAAAAAAAGCGGTCTACGCGAGAAAGTTATACAAACTTGATACACGCTTACCGAATTTTCACATAAATAGACGGGGGAAAATCGAGAAACTCGCGACTCGCAAAATCGACTTGGTCTTCAAGGGCAGTAGCTATTTCTCCACTGATGTGATGACTATCGTGGGTTGTCTTTCAATGTTATGGGTCTTGCTGTCCTTATATCTAGGATTTTCAAGGTCATCTTAACTTAGACTACAGCACCAGATCGGAGTAGCATCGTAGCTGTGGCCGACTTCGCGCAAATAATTGTTTTAGACAGCACATTAAAGTCTGAAGTGGGTTATGGTTTCGACATACTCGTACATCGAGATTGCTACGATACTACAAGTCAAGTGGTTAAAATTCAACCTTTTATTCGAGAGGCTCGGATACGAACCTCAAGACTCGTCTGGAAATATTTTACACATGTTTCTTGCTTTTACGGTGAAGAAAATGTGAAGAAACTTACATACCAAAGAGTTCATAATAGTCTCGAAGATAGTAAAGTCTGCCAATTCGTAATTTACCAACATGACGTAATTACGTACAACGTAATTTACCGACTAGAGCATTACCTTCATAGTCTTAGACGACACTTGTACTCATTTGTAGCCCAACTTATGGTTAGCATGATCATTATGAGCAGAAACGAACACCGTGCGCCATTCAACGCAGTGTTATTAAAAGAATCATAAAGTCGTACACATAAATCTGTTTGCGGTAGAAGCGGTGCAGAGTGAGGGAGCGGGGATATGAAATTTCATTCAAATATGAATGATCGTTCAATTTATTTCACCGTTCTCGCGTGAGTTTAACAGGGAGGCCTGTAGAATGTAAATCGTTACCGTTGAGAATGTGCGCCCGACAGAATCGCTTGGAGGCATTCAGCTCGTTATAAATTAGGTGCAGATGACGCGGTTTCGTGACTTGGCTCCAGATTCTGTCCGCACGTGCATTTCATGATTTTGTTGCGACGCTTAAACACCGTATTAACATACATGCATACATACATATATGGGTACGTTATTACGATAGTCCTATTCAATATGGTGATTTTTCAAAAAGGTACGGTTTGATACCTCGCTTTAATGATTACTCATACAAGTACATATAAATATGTTCGAGTATTTATTAATTTTTAAACTTATAATATAAGTCTTGAAATTTTCATATTTAAAAACAACCCTAATATTCTTAGAATTCAGTTTGACTAACATTGAATGACAACTACGCAAAACAAACATATCAGAGGATAGGTCGCTCACCTGAGCGTGCGCCGCGCAGTACTCTGGCGTGGGCTGCCTAAACGGGCTGTGCACCGGACACGAGGCGTGCTGCGCGTGCTGCACGTGATGTTGATGCGCGTGCGTGTGCGCGTGGCCGTGCGCGTGGTGGTGGGGCGTGTGGCGGTGCGCGAGGCGGGCCGGCTGCGGCGCGTGGCGCGCGCACAGGTGCGGCGCGCTGCCATGGTGCTCGGCGAGCGAGAGCGTCGAGCAGGACGGCCGCCAGTACCCGCCCTCCTCCATGTCAGGCCCAGGGGGGCATCGCGCCGCGCCACAGCACGCGCACCGCCTAGTGCACGTCAGCGCATGCCGCCGCGCCTCGTGCGGGCACCAATCCTCGCGCTCGCGCCCCGACACCCTTCTCGCTGGCACCTACACCGCCCGCTAGCGTCTCCGCCGAGCGGACACCCGCCAACCGCGCATCCTATCATCCGAGACGTTGCAAACTGTACGCGCTCAGCGGTCTCGCACTGTCAACAACACTTCACTATTCACAACGTACGAAACGTGCAAACAAAATCGACAAACGCCAATAGCAGCGCACTACATCCGCATCGTTACGGATTGGAGTACCTACTGGAAAAAAATTACACTTCAAATGTTATGACCCGTCTAATCGTACAGAAATCGGATCGGCCTTCTCGAACGTTGATAAAAAGAATTCCATAAAGTTAGATAGAATCGTACGTAGGTAGATAGGCAGGTAGTTCAATTTATTCCCGATATTCGCAATCTCGGTTTTAATTGCTTTATCGCCTCCCAAAAGACAGCGAACAAAGAGCGGCGGTGCGCAAAATGCAGATATTTGCAAGTTGCATCAGATAATAACTGCGTTCTCTTTAACGCTCGCTTCGGGCGTTTCTCCAAATCGGAAGCAAAGAGCACTTTCGGCGCTCTCTCCTCAGTAACTTGCAACAATAAATTCACTAACCAAGATCGAGTTCGATTTCAGAATGCTTAACTCTTGTTTGTTTAACCAGTACGAGGTTTTGTATTTAGTGTAGGAGTTGAATGATCGTTTTGCTAATCTGTGCAATTATTGAAACTAGAACTTTAGAGCCAACACAATCTAGCTAATTAGTTTCGTTTTATCTTACCATCAGTAAGAACAATATAACATTTTACTATAATACATAAACTAATATAATACATATGTACGATGCAGCACAATGAACTGAGATGGCTCATAAATTTTTAACAGTAAATTGATTCGCTTACGGTTTCAGGAAAATATTCCGCCAATCTTCTTACAATGAGAGGCAAGATTAAATCGGAATATAATCAATATTACCAATATCGCCCATTACGATAATACCATTTTTCATGTTGAAGACGCAATTCCAATAACGACAAAGCCAAATGACACATAAAGATATTATTGCACCGCTCCACCGTTCGCCACATATGACTTCCTATGAGTAGGTTGTTACAAAACAAGCCCGGCCTTGTCTCTTTCGAAGTAGGTCACCGATTTGCATCTAAAACTGCCCTTTTAATGTTCGAGATACTCAACGGTGCTAGGATCTCTTAAACAATAACAGTAATGTGTTTCCGATGCAGCGCCGTCACCAGAAAATGAATCACTCATATGCCTGCTAAGAGATGACGTCCTTACAAATAATGGTACTCAGTCAAAATGATTTGCAAAGTTAGTTTTCGGATGCGGAGAAGATTTCGAACAACTGTTAACAAGCTCAAGTAGTGGTTGGAAATCTCAGCTGCGATCTAATTTATATGTTAGTGTTAACGACGAACCAGTTTCGAAAGTAACAAGATAACGTATATTCCAAGTGTCAATCGTGGACTAACTTGCAAATGTAGGTACAGAATTAAGTTCACGAGGAGAAAACAAAATTACCTTTATGAGGAATGTTTAAGATGAAAGAATGACGAAACAATTTTTCACAGTAGACATTTCTTTTATGCAACCAGGTTAGCTGAAAATTATACGAGTAACCTTCTTAAAACGAAACAGCACCCTTAATTTGTCAAGCCGGGGCAACTTTTCATGTCAAGTAACTAGCTCTTGTGGTTTCTTTTTCGACGTTTATTCAGTAGAATGCTTTGACGCTTAAATTAAAAAAAACACCTTTGAACGATTCTATTATGTATCGACATCGGTTGTTATTATAAATAATAATTCTTAAACATTTTTTATTTATTATTTCACGAAACACAGACAAAGAACGACATGCGACAGCATTTTATGTTAGATGTCAGGACTAGCCATAGAATTACACATAATTAATCAATGCATATATCACAGATTCTAATAATAATGAAGATTTATAATACTTTCGCTTTCTATACAAAAAGCATACATTGCTCTATCTATGCAAACACAACGTTTTTTGCTAAACGCCAGATATTGGAAGTATGTAGATACGCCGAAATGTTATTATGACGCTCCACAAAATTCTGGTGCAAACATGTTTTTTTCGGACACCTACAACGAATTAAAATTTCCAATTTATTTTTAATTGAATGAAAACTATCTGCAGGAGGATTACGCAATAAAATGCAGATTTGTAATTTGAAACTTCGATTTCACGTCATGCCCAAATTAGTGTAAAGACAGACATTAGCAAGAACCGACACTAACATATAATAATAAATGAAGTGATAAATTGAACCGCAAATAGGGAAGCTACAGGATAGAATATATGTGTGGGCAATGGAATAAAAGATTCAATTGTATAAAGGAGAATTGGGTATCGGAAAAACCACGCGCAGAGTGTTGTTCGAGTTCACTAAATAAATAGAGATCTCACGTATGCGGGATACGGGAGTAATAGGGTAGAGGTACCAAATTATAGAAGTCCCCGAGGCACTTGACTAGGCTGCGGCACGACGTTCTAGTCTTAGTGGATAGGCCGATGAATCTAATTCACCGTTTGTTATAGTCCCTGCGGCACCAACTACCGAACAAATAGTTAGAGTTAGGCAAGTTCTCACAGAATATACTCGTACGTGCGAATGTGTGGAGAAATTCTTCAATCTCGGGGGAAAATGGTTGCCAA
>DWJH01000033.1:0-17455 GCA_018248735.1 Tagiades litigiosa | reverse complement strand
GTCTACAAATATATAAATAGAACTCGCTGACGTCCACAACATATTTCGCGTAATAAGTAACAAATATATAAAAACAGAATATATTGTATCAAATTGTGAAGCTTAACCAAGTCTCAGAATCGCTTGGACACATTTTATCAAAATCCTAGCATGCCAATCAAAGCATGGGTTTTAGCTAGAATTAACTTCTCTATTAAAGTACGGACGAGAAGGTTTGACTTCCGAATATATTTCACCGATTGACGGAAAAGTCTATATGAAGGATTGATACATAAGGTGACTTTTGGCGGCCAACACGCGCATGTAGAGCTCGGGGTTAGGACCAAGACAACATCAGAAAGGTTTCTCACGGAAGCGTTAATCTAATAACGTAACAATTGCATTTTGCATCACATACTGTCATAATTATGAAGCATATTACAGTGCAGTGCAATGAATGACAAGTAAACTATAAGCGATGTTGATTGCATACAAAAATTTATTTGCAAAGATATTTTCACTAACTATTATAAAGTATTAGAAATTTTCCCTTAACAAGCATATCATTAAGTCATTCATATCTCCAAGATTCTGTCTAAGTCTAGCATACTATTTTTAAGAATTTTCATTAATTCGAGATGATTTCCGCGAATCGGTTTTCGCTCGCACACTATTTCCTCCAATAATATCTGATGGGGAAACAAGCATTGATCAATAGCGAGCTAGCTCTCTCAATCTGGTATAAAATTCAAGCTTTTCGATGTTAGTGAGCTAGGCCTGCTATCATACAACCAGTCGTGTATAAATATTACGTGCAACGTACACGGTCACGTTCGATAAAGTAAAATCATAACATTCCACTGCGACAGAACATAAAAGTAATCGTTAAAGCCAGTTACCTATCGATAAGCGTAATAGTTTCCGTGAATTTACATTGGAAAATCCCTCGAACAGCAAGCGATTAAAAACTAACATATTATGTTGGTTTTGAATAATAAAAACTGAGTAACATAGTTTAAGGCCAAACGTAATCTTAAAAACCATAGACCACCACGCTGGCAAAATGCGGACTTCCACCCTTTACATATCATATTTACTGTTATTTTATTTTGTACATACAAATAACGTTCTCGGGTAGTAACACGATAATCAGATCGCTGTAGGACAAAAATGTGCATATATTTTTTTCTATTACGTCATATAAACGTCTAGAATATTTTATAGTTCATTAATTAGAATTGCAAATACTTGATTTACATAGAATTTTTATTAAGTGAACCACATACGGCAATCGCTGCATTAGTGTCACGATAATTCTTTATTATTCTATTATTTATTTACTTTAAAAATTATCCAAAAATTTATGAAACAAAACCAAATTTATACCTAAACTGACGATGACAATTTCAATTGAAAGACGGAAAAAATCGAACATTATTCTCGGCTCAAAGACCATGTGATCTCGCGAGTTCCTCATAATAATAAATTCAACAACCTGTTATTTGGTTTAGTGTGTCTCCACTGTCACTAGTAAGTAAATATAGATATTTGTTACAAATATGCTGGCCATCAATTTTAATTCATCTGCTACTATATTTAAGCAGTGATCAGTAGGAAGTATAACAAATGTCAGAATAAAACGCAACTATACTTACAATTTTATTTCAAATGCTCTCATGCACTTTATCATTCTAGCATAATAATATGCTAAATTGCTCCAGTGTATAAACATATATCAATGTACCCACTCCAAAAATTACGTAAAAAGAATATAAAATTCTATTGTTGTAATGTGCTATATTTAACCGTCGGCTCTTCTCGCATGCATTGGTTCTTTATCACTCGGCGCTCGCAAGTAAAACGAAAATAGAAACAGTGTGCATAAGAAATATATGCCACGGTCAATCCGTTACATTATATATTAAAGTTAAACTTTACAGTAAAGACGTACAGAAATACTTTGAAAAGGACTTAAGATACCTATTCTATAGAGGATTATTATATTGACAAAAATTTTGTAATCTGTTACATAACACAATTTGAAAATAGAATTATTAATTACCAAAGAATACGCGTGAGCTAACTAACATTTAACAGAGTTAACGGTTTTTTCTAGATAGTTCCAACGTTAAAGAGTCGGTAAGTACATTTATCACAAGAGTATAACAAATGTATGTAATCATTCCTTATATAATTAAAACTAAGCACAGCGGCTAAAGTTTATCGAACTTGAACTCATGGTTATATTTGTCGGACGGGAGCAATCGTATCAGCTGAGCGGGTCAAGAACCGAATGCGGATCCGGTTAACTTGAATAATTCAGAACGGCAATAGATGCGGATATTTTGCCGCAGACATTTAAGGATCAGATTTCGATTGAATGATTGCATTATAAATTCGTGAAACAAGTCTTGAATTTTGGGTTTCAGGATGTAGTACAGTAATGAGGAAAATATTTTAACAGTACAAGTTAGTCAACTGTCTCCGTCGGTATAAGAATAGGAACGGAAACGTCTACATCAAAATGTCAAAAGACAATGATAAATTCTACAACAATATTATGTTTGCATATAGTGTAAGCTTTATGGAATGTATTCTATACAATGTGAATCATTAATCAAATTTAACTTAAGCGGTGCAAACTAAAAAACCAACACACTAAGGTTTAAATTCCTATGACTGATATGAAACTAATTTGAAAATCGATTTGCTGTTAACTGTACATTCTTTCATTTAGATAAGAGTTACTTTAACACCTTCTAGTTAAACGGCCTTAATTACTTACTTCGTAAAAGTGTTAATTAAACTTTGTCGCTACAAAATATGTTTACTGTTACTTTTTAAATAAATCAATAATATTATATTATCTGTAATAATAAAATTATTTAAAGAAAACCTTGAAAGAACGAAGTTCTGGTTGATGCAATTGAATAAAAGAGAGGCGTACGCGAATACCTTTCACAACGAGATTTAGAGGTAGTTATTTAAGACAACGTGAGCTGAAAATTGCAGACATATAAAATTCAATCCAAATTTCAAAGGAATGAGTTACTATTGGTGAAAATTATTGAGAAAATTACATCACGTTTGTATCAAAGTAACAAAATATTAAGACGAAGAAGATTTAGATAGTCTAAATTTTTGAATAGTTTTGTGGTATCTTTATGATGGTGAATTTGCTAGACTTTTTTTTCTACAGTTGCGACACGGTTTGACGAACAAAATATCTCTAATAAGAGTTTTGGTAGTGCAAACATTAACTCCAGGGATACATTCGTCTCTAATTATTATGGTCACATATTATATTGTTTATAACAGTGTGTCCACGCTACTAGCGAAAAATATCGTATCTCGACAGTTGTGTGGATGGAATAGTATTTTCATAAGAAAAAAAAGCCGAACACATACATAAATGCAGACAGAATTTATAGTGTGGCGGGAACCTCATGTTTTTGTGTTACATTATTCCTCGTCTGGTGCGACGGATCGACATTCCGACAAACCGGTTCAATGTCTGCTGAAATTTGCAGGAACCAATCTTAAAGTGACCTTTGTCGAGTCTTTTTATTATTACCAGAGAAGCAAAGGAGAATGCAATTCACGCGATGGCAAGTGACAATTGTAGCCAAAAATCACCGCTACCTATCTCCAAAAAAAAACATTGCTCTGTGATGTGTGAGATTGCTCATAGCTGCCTTGCTACTCCCAAGGTCTAATTTGGGCTCCTGAATATTCTGTGTATTCGGGCACACTCTTCAAATTAAAACAATTCGTTTAATTATGTTACTTCACGGAAAAAAGGAGTATGGTGGAAGTTTTGACCGAGTCAAACCTTGATATTATTGGCAAAGTATGCTAAGTGTAAGGAAATATTGAAAAATTTAGCATTAATTTTTATGTCAAATGTTGATAACATAGCGTCTTATAAAATTCACGAGATATGTAAAATTGAAGACCAGTTAGTCACTAACCAAATACTTTCTATGCCAGTCTTAAACAGCCAACTGGCTTTCACTCATGGTGTGCAGGAAATAATATTAATAGGAACCATCATAGTTTATAACAATATTGTAGATTGAACGTGATTATGAGAGACCACCAAGGTGGATTAAAGAAAACATGATTGCAGTAAAGGTTTTATCTAGTCGATTAATAACTTCAGACCTCTTTACTTCGTTAAGATTAAATTGCCACATACATGATACTTACATGACAGTCTAAAATATTGTAGTGCCTTTATTTCCTAATAATTTTGTCCATTTTACTCACCGAAGGGTCGAAGGGACCGATAACAACAATATTTCTGCTGTGAAGCAACTCTCGGGAGATGTGTTTACCTTTGAGGGGTATAAATGCGTTGCATACTCAAAGTATAAGTATGCAGTGGCTAATATAGACCTCGGAAGAAGTTACGAAGCTGTGACCAACTTAAAACTATTTGACAGGGAGACAGGACCATAACTCAGTTTCGAGGTACGTTACCGCTGTCGACTGCTTCTCTTTTTGCTACTTTCATTACAACATAAGAGTTAAATATAGAGGATTTAGATGTGTTACTCACCAGAGGATCTATTGTATCTGGTTTCGTGTGTGCATTTTTTCTGTATCCATTCAAACTAGTCTCCAGTTTCCCATTGTAATGTCCATTGGTGCGCGTAGTCGTCACCGTTAACGATGACATCATGAACCGATTGTCCAACTAACGTATTCGTAACAGTCTCAATCACTATTATAATATATTTTGTACTACCGACACAGAGCGACGAATGTCTGTTGCATCGTACACGAAATAAAACAAGAGGGGAACTTAAAAAATATTTGTACAATCTCAAAAGTCACAAACGTTCACGATATGACACCCGGCCACAATGTCAAAATTTACTTTTTCATAAACTATTCGTTTTTCTCAAACGTGAACGAAGGTTAAATAGTAGCGGCCAGTCTCATGTGATGTCGATGTGTCGCTACTGTTACGATCGACACGTGTACGCTCGACGAGTCGTGTGCCGTGACTGTGACTGACTGACTCAAGTCTCAACTGACTGAAGTGAACCGATTGCAAGTCGAGTCGGTGAGCACGGAATGTATCGAAGTGCGGACGGATGCGGGTGTGAGGTGCAGTGCGGTGGGGAGGGGGTCGCCGGTGGCGCGACGCCGACGTGGAGGCTCGCCGTCAGACGCGTCGGACACGCGATGCGCCACGAGCCGGCGAACATTAAGGCTCATTGACGGCCCGGCTAATTACATTAATTGCAAGTCGAAAAGAAATATAACTTAAAATTATTACAATAAAATTTAAATTTCAGTGATGATCATCGCCGATACAAAAACAGCTGAGTTACGACGAATAATAGAAAATTCAATCTTGTTGTCGCAACCTAAAGATCTATTTCAATTCGTCACTTAAAATAACATGCCATGCCACGAATAGCCGCAGATCTAACTCACATAGGTATGTTACTCGGTTCAAATATATATAACTGGACAGCGTCTAATAAAGTTTTAAGAGGTCACAAAGTCCCTTTCTCAAACTTCCCAAAAATTCTCGATCAAGTCAAGGTCAACGTGTGAAAAAAAACGGCATATAAATCTTATATCACCGATAGAAATGAAGTGTGAGCTCGCTCACCCTTTGCCCGTTTTCAACGTTTAAAATTTTGTTCCAACAAAACACCATCGCCACTTTTGATGATTCCACGATTCTATTGCGGACGTTTTTATGATTAGTAAACACGGCGTCTTGTTATTTTCAGTTATTCAAAGATAAGAGATACATCCTACTTAACTTTATCTTACAAGAAAGCAATTTTCAGAACAAAGTACATATTAGTTTTCTTATTACAACACGTCGATAAACCAAAAATATGTATTTGATATTCAATTAATTGTTTATTATATAACATACATTTAGGTGTCATTC
Organism: Tagiades litigiosa; assembly: GCA_018248735.1. Lineage (NCBI taxonomy): Eukaryota > Metazoa > Arthropoda > Insecta > Lepidoptera > Hesperiidae > Tagiades > Tagiades litigiosa. The sequence continues at coordinate 11,556 of DWJH01000033.1, read as the reverse complement.
AGAAATATCTTGGTTATCATTTTATTATCGTAATTAGCTTAATATATATTCTATTTAATATATTTCTCTTTTAAACAATACACTTTCAGACTACAATTTTATGTAAAAGGTGGACGTTTTCATTAATGTTCGTTTATAATCATTGTTAGCGACCTATAAACGAGCCGAATTATAATAATTAAAAACTATACAAATTTGATTAAAGAACGCGCCGAAGAGCCGGCCGTCAGATTTTGTTTTGAAAAATTATCAGCTGACACATCTTCAATAATCATACTTTCTGAACATTGCTTCCTTATTAATATTGTGGACCATTTTGACAAGGTTTACGTTGTACAATACAAAATGTAAATATATTAAACATCAACGATAGTTCTATGACGCATTTTGTATGTAATTAAACACTATTATTTAACAACCGTAATCGACATTTACGTTTTGTTAGTAACATAATTGCGTCAGTATATTAAAAACTAATACGTAGCGAGTTAATGACCTGCACTTTTCAATATTTTTTAACTCTAAGCCAGTTCAAACTGAGACGAGCTCCAGACGAAGTGGTTTAACAAAAGAGATCTTAGATGAAAATAAACAACTTGTGTTATGGAGTTGTACCTGTAGATACAATAAAGATTCTTGAATTCTACTACAACAACTACTGCAAAGCTTATAAATTGTCAATGTTTTTAATCCATCCGTCTATCTATGGTACTCTGCATATCTTACCATCGACTAATTTCCATATTTTTTCTAAATTCCAATAACTTTATATGAGAATAGACATGTCAACTACAATAAAGTAGACAAAAATCTTTACTATTTAAAGTTAGTTTCTAAGCAAAAATTTACGTATTAAGTTAAGTATGCATAAAAACATTAATATTCGTAGATAATCAATAGCTTATAATGGCTCTAATAGAAATAGAGTGTAATTGCTTGCTAGATTACGTAACATTTGATGGTGAACAAGTCTGTAACATCATAATCATAATAATTCATTATCTATTATATATTACCGGCATCATTAAAATTTATATAGCGATTGTATGAAATTTATATGAGTCAACATGAACTCATAAGTAATATCAGTATTCTAGTTGTATCTCTTGAACATATAATTTTACATACAAATAATTATGTATATGTGTGATTCATTGTATCTATGAACTAATTATTTAACTTTTAACTACTATGCATTGAACTACCAAATAGCTACTGAATGAATTTTGAGGTAATAGATATAATTAGCATTGGACAAAAAACAATTTTGGAATTCTAATCTAATACACTTGAGCGTTAACTGTATAATGTAATATATTCAAATCCCATTACTCGAAAAAGCACAAACATAATGACTTATAATGACTACTAATTAACGACGCCACATATACAATAGTCAACCATTAAAATTGTACTAATTGCAGTTTGCTATTGTTTTTTAAATATTATTCCACAAAGATTTGCGCGTGTTCTAATAATTCGCCAAAATTAACGATTATCATATTTAAAGTAATTATATTATTATTAGCCGTTAATTAAAAAATAACAAACAAAAAAAATACTGATAATGCATAATGCTAAAGTATCTTTTCTTAATTTTAAAGTTTATCAATAAACCTTTTTTGAGCAAACAATATTGTCTAAAATTTTAATTACTAAATAACTACAACATATAAGAAATAAGACACCACAGGTTTACGATGAAAGTACACATATTTTTCCGAGCCAGTGTTACAGTTTCTTTACCCTTTCTTAGAGTAGTTGGAAATGGTCCAATATGTAAGTTTTGAGAAATCTTGCCACAATACATATTTCAAGTGAAAAGAACACGAGTCAGAATCTCCAATCAGATCGACGAGGAAGTCGATACCAGATACCAGATCCGCACTGCGTTTTACATTTTGATATTATACTTGGAACAAATAAATATTTCTATATTTACATGCATATATAGGAATAAACAAAATAAAGGATATTTCACCAGCATCTGTGGTAGTCAAATTAAAATCCGCTTTCTTAAGTTGTTAGCACGTCATTGTAGACTTGGAGATTGAATATGGAAGACCTTCTCTTAGTTCATCCAGATTTACGATTTTCCTTAGACTAAGAATCGCATAATGCTTGAAATCCTAATGTTTTAAATTAAAAGGCTTCATCCCTAACTAAGATAACAAATTACGGAATTATTTTCGTTGTACGTTCATCTGAAGTATTCCTAAATAACTATACACTAAAAAATGGGATAAGAAAAAGGGGAAAAAAAAAAAGTTCTGAATTGTCTTTTTAAGTTCGTAGAAGCCTTCATTTAGTCGAAAACACACTTTACCCACCAATGTGTAGAACTCGTTAGATGTATTTGTTTTTATTTTAATCTACCGTAACGCTTGAAATTTCCCGTTCTCGTGGGAACTTCGAGATACAAATTACACATGTATAAACAACAACTTGTCAAAGTTTCAAGTCAACAAACAGACCACAAACATACAGATGCTGTCTTTGTATGTAATATTAACAGGTGTTCAGATATTTGCGACATGAAATATTGTCACTACTATACCAGCTAATTTATTTGTGTACTACTGGAGTTGTCGTTAGGGTGTATGAATATTTCCTCATTAATTTATATATTAAAGGCAACGACCGGCACACTGACCGATATGCGAGCGCCAAATCATTATATCTTTAGATGCATGACGATTGTGCCAACAAACAATTGGCATCTCCCTATTTCGAAACACCGTTCAAATTTAGGCGTAATTGATATCTATAATTGTCGGTAAAAAAAACAAATTGAGTCACGCAGCAATGATTGCATATCGGTGTAAGCAAAAATAGGGCCCGATAGTTCATACCAAAACACCATTTGTGTAAAGACAATTATTTTTTAAAGAAACTAATAAATCATAATATAATAATCAAAAACAGGACAATTTCAAATCATTGCTGTACCAAAAGATTGTTATTAAATATATATATAAATTATTCAAAAATATATCTCAAAAAGTTTGGCTAACATGCACACTATGCACTAAGTGAAGAACATTGCCTGCATTTATATAGTGTTAGAACCCAACAGAGTTCTCAAAAATAATTAAGTCAAGAACATATAAACAAATACACATAACTAAGATAGCAAAGGTGTGCAATTTGACCTGTACAGACTCGATTATAACCCACCTACTGTCTAGATGCATACAAATGACACTGCCAAATTATACTGACTGACTGACATATTTACAACACTCCCTCCGTAGTAGTAGTATTGTTCTATACTTCAAAACTTACGTAGCATGGGCGCGATCACGCCACTTTGTTGGCATCGCGCCCAAACTATTGATAATGTGACTTTCATCTCCCGTACGAGGAAAATATTTAATAATTTTTATCATAAATCATGGTTATGCAACTTTTGCAATATACTTGGCCTATTTTGTTTTATTAGTATTCATGTCAGTAACAAATGATTTATCTGGCCATCAAATTACTGGTAATAGAATTTAAAAAAAAACAATTTGTTCAATGCTATATAAAAAAAAAATTAAAAATCTGTAACACCAAACAAAATTTTTTCTATTATGGTATATTCTTATTTTGTTTACATCATTATACAAATGATGTTTTCAAGGTTAATTTATTCTCATAAACACAAACAGGTTACAAAGGGGTAATCTATGTGTAAATAAAAATATTTTATGTGTATATTAGTGATAACTTTTGAACAACTTGGAGGAGTGACATCATACTATCAAGATGATGATTTGATAGTACCGTAACATTTGTTTGTTCATAAGTGCAAGTTTATGAAAATAATTAGAATTTAGACAACTTCTAACATTCTAACATTATAAATGTGAATGTGAGGTACTTTGATTGGAATGCTTGCATTAAACCTATTTTAAAAATTCTTTTACCAATGCGAAGTTACATTATCTGCAATTGCTATAGCCTACATTTTATACGAGAATTCCAGACACCGGAAACAATGTAGGTGTAAAAAGAAAAATCAAGTTTGCAAGTTATGGCACTATCTTGAGCTAAACTATGATTATGGTTTGTTTATTGTCCAACATTTTTTTTTCCTTTTTTATACTATATTTCTTATTTCAAACTTCAGACATTGTTCAAATAATTGTAAATTGTAAAAATATAAAGCTTTACCAATACAACAAGATCATGAATGCGAAAGACTGCTAAATAGATTTTATAATAAATATTTTATTATTATTTTCCCTATATGTAATTTTATGTATTGTAACATATGACTTTAATAATTATACAAAAAATAATGACGACATAAGTTTTAAGAATAAACCTCAAATTTACTTACAGGTATGGGTTCAACTGAAGTCTGACTGGTGCTGCATAAGCTCGTATCGCTGCCGTTCTGCCCTTCTCCCCCTCCTACTGCAGTTCCTGTAGCTGCCGCTGCTCTCCTGAACGCCTCTTCCAGCACCTTAGAGCTCATTTCCAGCTCGTTTTCTTGCCGGGTCCTTTTTCGAGACATCATAACATGGCACCTCCGTACTAATTGATAACAACTATTTTAAATTGTTCAAGGCACTCTAGCCTTCACCGACCAATAAACGTATGCGACAAGTCCTCCGACACTTGAATGAGGCGTTTCGTCAATAAAATTATATTTCATAACCTAACTAAGCGTGAACTCAGCTTCAAAATATGCGCAAGCAAATTAAATACAAAATAAATCGTTGTTGTGATAGTTACATAAACAATGCCTAAATAAAATACGAACAAATACAAGAATTTAACAGTTTAAAAAATAATATTTTATCCTAAACAATATAAAACGATCGAAGTGAATGAAATCAGTGCGAATCGAATTAAACGAAGCACTGAAAACTTATGAATTTAGAATAGTCTATAGATGAATAGTTCAACATCGATGATCAAATCGTTCTGTCAAATAAAGTTTTTTTTTTGTAAATTATTAGTGACATCTAATGCATTCAGCCAGTATCAAAGATTTTTTATGCGACACATTCGAAAAAGAAGATAATTATATCTTATTATATATAATTTACTGTTGCTCACGACTCCGTCCGCTTGTATTTCTTATTGAACCCCTATTTCACTCCTTTAGGGGTTGAATTTCACAATACACAGAATACAATCCATTTTTAGTTAACATCTCCGTGATCGAAACCAAAGTTTTTAGCATTAGACTTTTAAATGAAGTTGCTTCATACAAATTTGAAATCCCCATTTTACCCTTTTAGTGGTAGAGCTGACGTTTTCTTTCTATATACTACCGCTCTGTCAAATTTCAGCTTAATTCGTCCGGAAGTTTCTGAGATTTCGTGTTTAATGAGTTAAGTGGCGTCTCGTTTATATAGATTAATTAATGAACTATTCATTTGTTATTATAAGTATAATGCCAATGATATTCTATTTAAATTTTTTGGTAAAATAATTTTATGGACATCTAAAGTTTTATACAGAAACAATAATTCTTAAAGAAATAAATTGAATGTTCTGGCACGCGCAATTTAGGTCTAGAGCACCTGCCCAGAGGTTACGAGAAATTAACGAAAATCTATAAGCAAAAAAACAAAATTATTACATGCTATTTATAGGATTTTTTTTTATAAATTGCTAAAACTGAAGAGGTTCCTAGGAAGGTTGTAATAAAAAATCTTTTATATAATGACAATAACTTTTATTTCAGTTAAACAAAGAAATGTATACATATAATATTATATATATTTATTGAATAATATTATTTCTTACAAACAGACATTGCGTCCATTGCGAGAAACAGCTACAGGTTCCCAACGCAGCCGAGTGGCAACTAAACACTAAAAGATGGAAAGTATGCATGGTGTTCAATTTTATCATTCATAAAAATGAACACCTTAACCAGTGTTTGCTCGATTACATAATGATTACAAAAAATGCATAAATGCTTCCAAAACAAATATAAGCAAGCAAAACATTAAAGGTTGAAGATGAAAAATGTATTAAAATTACGACCAACTATCAATTTTTCATAATTACAGTAATATTTATAGTTTATGAATTGCTTATATAAAACATGAACCATAATTAGGGCTAGGTACATAAAAAAATCCGATCACGCCGCCGACGAGTAACAAGGTAGACCATTAACCAGTAACAATTCTAATAGGCTATAAGTTGTAACCATGTACTTTATCACCACAAAGTTGTCTATTTTCATGATTTCAATATTATTTTTGGAACTTTCTGCAAGTATAGTAACATACATACATAAAGTATACTACATACGTAAAGATCCTACACACTTTTAAATGAAATTTGAAGATTGTTAAATTAATAACAGTCAAGAATATAAATTATAAATAAATCATAAATAAGCTGCTCGTCGATGGCGACAGTTCCCTATAAAATTTTATTTATTGTTTGGTGTTATTTAATGGCGAAACATAAGAATATAAAAAACAAAATATATCACAGCAACTTTTAGCGCAACTCTCTTTACTGAGAAACAATCCTCGGCGAGGACAGAAATAATTATAGTTATACTATTTCACCAGTCTATATTTTTGTATAGAAGATACGTAAAAGGCATTATTAAGGTTCAATCAGTTTTTCATTTGCATGCCATTGCAAAAGTCTACAATGGATAAGTATATGCATTAGGATGAGCATATAGGATGATGAACTCATTCGTCAAACATGAGGCCATGGAAGGAGCGTGACTGGCAACGGAGCGCAGTGTGGAGCAAAGTGGGTGCTATAAATAAGGCGGAGGTTCGACGCGGGCGCTACTAGGTAGATAACGCCACCTTCAGTGCTTCCTGTTGCTCCGAGTTGAGCTGCACGAGGCACGAGCTGAACAGTTCTGCATTGCTCTGCAATATTAACACATATCCTGCCAAGTTAGCTGTGTTGGCTACACCACTTGCGTGGACGTTCGGTAAGGCCAAAAACACAGATCAAAATATTACTCTTTGTGAAATAACATGTCTAATAAAATAAACTTAATATCATTATATTTTTGTTAATTTTCTACTCATGTAGTTTCTTTAATGCGATCACAGCTGTGAACAAATTTGCACAGGTCAAATTGAAAAGTGTTGCATATATTCTAGACTGCAGTGTTATCTTAACAACAGATAAGCAGAATTCACTTTGAACATGTATGATAAACACAAAAAAATCACCTGTATCTGTCTGACGAGCCCAACCATCTGTGCGTAGACGGGGTTGTCGTTCGGCACCGCGTCGCGATGGAACGCCTCTGCGAGCATCGCGATGACGCGCTGCGGTGCGTCCGGCGTGTCGAGGGCCGAGTGCCCGCCGGCCGCCAGCTCGCACAGCAGCGAGTACACGTGCGGCGCTTCCTCAGTGTCCTCCACGACGGGCAGCCAGGTCAGCCTGTAACCCACAATATGTTACAACACATTGACATTAAAAACATTATGCTGCTTTTTTTAAATATCATGTTTGGGGTTTTAACCCTCCCCCATCCTTGTAAAACTTGATCACATTTGTGAGACCTTGCGCTCCCTAAGTTAAACATCGTTATTCTCTGAATTCATTCTATCTAAAACCTTTATATCACTGTTTTTTTAAACAATATAAAAAAAACAAATCTTACCAATGCCTGATAATCTCATCCCTGTTGATCTGCGAGTGGTTGTATTTGATAATCTTGGTGACGGCCGATATGGCGTTTTCCGTGGCGTTGAGGTTTTCAACGGACCGCGAGCCCGGTTCCGCTATCAACTCAGCGAGTAAGGGTACGGCCCGAGCGCAAGCGGCAGCGAATTGGGCGCCGCCAAACTGGGCCAACACGCCGCAGCCGTATGCTGCCGCCTGGCGGACTTCAGGCGCCGGCTCGCGTAGACCGTTCAACATGGGCTCCAGGAATATGTCTTGATACTTAGCGCACGCCGGTCCTAGAAGAACCAAATGATTGATGAGTATTTTGATCAGGCTTCCAAAAAATGAAGAGGTTCTTAATTCAACTGAATGTTTAACTTTATTTTTGTGTTAATTAATAGTACATAAGTTAACATGAACTTTTTACCCTATTGTACAATTAAATATAAAATAAGTGCCCAAAGAACTATTAGTATTCAAAAGAACTAAAAACAAAATATGCAAAAAAATCCAGGGTTCTTTATTGTAATTCCATTATAAGAAAGCACGAAAAAAAAACAGATAAAAAAATTAATAGGGTATCAATTTACCTCCATACTCAATAACGTCATCAAAAATACAGATGGCCCATTGCCTATCGGAGTAGGAGTGGCCAGGGGATAGCAGTTGAACGAGATGAGGCAATAAAGCCGATTAACACGAAGCCAAATAGTTTAGTCCGGTATAGGTATATCCTATGATGTCAGGGTAGCTATTGACTTTTCTTCGCGCTGATTTCATTCCGAAGATGAAGTCACGCCGACAAACATTGCGCGGCGTCATCGTCTAAATGGACAATGCAACTAATCGACGCTTCTTGTCGATGATCGTATGCACGGTAATTACCGAGTAATTGCTAATTAACTAAACATTAGAGGAGCGATCCGCGTGGGCGAGGAACAGTGATGTAAGACGCCTAATGTATATGTTACCGTAAAATTATAAAAAAACTATTAGATTATAATAAATCTTAAATAAAGTCGAAGTGCCATGGAGTTGGTTTGCGAATATACGTTATCCCAAACGTTGATTCTCATTTTATCAATCCATAAAATATAATAGGTAGGTGGGTAATGATTGGAAATTTCCACGTTTGCATATGGATTCATCGTAGGAAACGTTAATGACACAGACGGAAATCGAAGTTACACCGTTTTCCTCTGTCTGCATATCGATACGACCGATACATTGTAATTTTCCACAAGACAAGAGTTCGATTAGTGTTATAAAAATTTATATGTGATATCACTTTTTATTATTTACTAGCTGTCTGAACAAAGGTCGTCCTGCACTGAAAAGCTTTAAGCGATATGCCGACAGCATCGCCACCTACCGGGTCTAATACCAATTCAGAAACCTTCTTTGCCTCAGGTACAACAACTTTTCTAAAGATCATCTCATGGTCAAATGCATAGTTTACGATTCCATAAAAGACAGACAGACAAACAAACATTAATATTTATTTATAGAAGAAGATTGACGTAAAGGTATCTAATAGACGTTGCCAATCACGAACGGGGGCCTTGTTCCGTGGTAGATCTGTTAGCGATGCCTCTTGAAGTCTAATTCGCCTCAGATATCCTGGGTATGCGGTATCCAAACCCCAACCACACCGTTCTAACTGAAACACAACTCGTACTTTAAAAAAAAATCATAATATTTTTTTTTTCGTATTTCTGGAAAATTCCTTACAGCAGAAGTATGTTTGGTCGTACCAATTGCGTCGATAGTCTAAACGCCGTGGAACAAACTTAACCACACGTCACCACAATTTTCAACCGGACAAAACGAGTAAGGAGCACGGTGGTAGGTATCGGAGAGGTGCGATGTACTGTGACGTCACACTCCATGGTCAACGTCACGACACATCGGACACGTTGGCGTGGACAACGTTCACGCGGAACTTGTGTGCGTCACCAATGAACTATCATTTGCATACTGGCCGCGTCTGCAACGTAACCGTTCACATCGCTTCGAGCTCTCGTGCTCTGACGCGACCACGCACGCCGTCATCTTTATTTCGTGCTATGACTTCACGATCATGTCGGATATTACTTCGAAGAGTTAATAATGGTTACCCTATATCTATACTCTATACTAATATGTAAAGCTGAAGAGTTTGTTTGTTTGTTTGTTTAAATGCGCTAATCTCAGGAACCGCTGGTCTGATTTAAAAAATTCTTTTAGTGTTGGATAGTATATATATATCGAGGAAAGCTATAGCTATCCTTAGGCTATAGCTTTTCAAATTAGTCCCGCGCGCGGCGCCCGCGTGGTGTCCGCCGCGCTGAGTGATTATTCACCAGCTCGCGCTGTGACTGCTCGCATTAAGCCGTCAAGTGTGGCCCGAGACGAATTAAAACGACCACCGGGCCGGCACCGTCGCGCCCTCTATGCGGACACTCCTGCAGACAAAAATGTAACTACATACGTTGCTGATCTTTTCGGTGAATACGTGTGCTTTATAAGACCTTTTGGGTTCAGAAGAGGATGATTGTTTGTATCCATTTTTTTTCACTAACGACCCATTGACACCCTTCACCGATAAACCTATAGTGGTAAAACGTTGAGAAGTCAAAGGTTTTGCTTTCAAAAGTCCTTCTTCCATTTCAAATTCCTTTTAAGGTCCTTTTAGAAACCCGAAATATCAACGAAATAGTGGAAGTGGTGGGTTGCGATTGTCATAGACTGTAGTAGTTTCCATCAGATGAACTTCGTGCACTTTTGCCGCTCCTATAAAACATCAGCGTAGCTACAGGTTAGTATTAACTGCATATATAATGGAGGCTGCATTAATTCGGCGCGGTTATTTATGGTTAATTATCTTTATTTGATTAACTTATAAATCAAATCGGACGCAATACGGAGCGAGTGTAATTAAGTATCAGCGGTGTTAATTATTAAATTAAAGGCGGAGGGACAGGTGACTATTACCGGATTAGTGGAACCGGCGGATAGTGGGGCTGACAGGACGGGCTAAGGGGATTCGGGACTCTAAAATTTTATATCCAATATTATATTCTATGCACAATTGGTTGCCAAGATTCCAACCTCGAGCATGGAATTTGGTACTACCAATGGTGTCAAAGTGACATTTGACTGTATTCCCGTACAGTGGTGCCGGTGGGCCTGTTCATATTCAGCCCGGGCAGGGTGAACGGCCCGGTAATGAATTATGGCATTGCGTGGAGCGGGGGGGGGGGCGCTATATCGAGCCGCGGGACAACAATCGGACCTAGAGTTGGTCGTGATCGATGGACTATAGCCGGTGTGCTGGCGGCCGTAAACCAGCCGAGACGATGATGTAAACAGCGTTTTGTTCCTACTGAGACTTAGTTTGTGGGTAAGTAAGTTTGGTGGTAGAGTACATCCCGGCTCGACGGGGTCGGCACCGCCGCCGCCACACGAATGCTGGCTGAGTAGCGACTCTAACAAGCTGTGTTTCAGTTTGAAGGGTTGTGCCCGCATAGCCGGGATATTTGAGGCGAACAACTTATTCTCGTGTACTTTTAACACTTTACTCTGAGTACCTCGTGTAAGGTAAAAGTTCCTCCGCGGTCACACGTGACGCGGCAAGTAGAGTACTGGTCGATCAGAGTACAAGGGTGGTCCCTGCTAGCGGAGCATCCTGGCTAATTCCTTTTAAATCAAGTCCTTTAGCAACTGTCAATGCTTGTTCTTCACTAATTGTAATGAAGGACTCCACTTCTGGTTCCGTCTCTTTAATCCGTTTAAGGGTTGCTTCAGTCAAATCTGTAGCAGTAATTTCTCTTGACGCAAGTAAATTATGCAATTCAACCAATGATTTATCATATAATTTTTCCATCAGGCACCAGCCTCCCCATTATCAATAATTGCTGGCACTTTGATGTAGCCATCTTCTGATTCAGGAACATTTTTCATTAATTCTTT
>DWJH01000032.1:0-17771 GCA_018248735.1 Tagiades litigiosa | reverse complement strand
CATGAAGGTATACCATACATTCTTCCTACTTTACTGTTATTATATTATAAATAAATAAACGCTAACACATTCATACCCCTGCATTAAGTTTCCTGCATTAAGTCGCGGGTGGCACGGTCAACACATACAACACACCACAACACCTAGCACCGGAAAATAAACATTCATTCTGGTACGATTCCCGGTGGGGGTGAATATTTATTTGACGGTTTTTTTTTATTTACTGGCTTAGAGTCTATACAGGCTTGAAAAAGTTTTTATCTAAACTGTTTAAAAATTACAACAAATATTTGTTTGACACCGATTTGTTCTCAATATCCAATTTCATCAAATTAATAAGGCATTATTTCTGATACTAGGTTATCAAGCTTTTCGAAATCCACGACGCTGGCGCCTGTGTGGTGCGGCTCGCCGAAACTGCCATTAGCATTGCTGACAAGGATGACCCCAATTTGGTCAGTAAATTAAACATTATTAACTGTCCACACGAATTAGATTTCCGCTGCAATAATGTGATAGTTTCATTTAATACTTTTAAAAATAAATAAACGTGTAAAACTGAGCTAGCAAAGCAGCTGTGACCAGCCTTACATGCGAAAATTGTTTTGTTTGAGACTGCATGGACTGCAGTAGTCACTTAACACCGGGTGGACTGAAAGCTCGCTTGCTACTCTTTACCCGATAAAGAAATGTAAGATCCGTTGTATTAAGTGTTTTAATCGACCTGCACGTGTCGTGACGGGGCGTGGTCAGGCGATGTTCCAGTGGGTGGTGTTCAAGTGGCACCTGGCCGGCGGGCGCGTGCAGCGTGCGATCAGCGCCGCCGCCGCCAGCCCCGCGCCGCACGCGCGCGCCTCCGCCGCCGCCACGCTGCTCACCACGCTCGGTACACATACACATTCGCCTTCCTCACACTGTAATATTGGATATTTATGTTACTCTTTATTAAAAAAACACTAATATATCCCCTAATCACTCGAGGCGCATACAAGTTTTTAAACATAATTTAAACATGGTGGTCGCGCTCGCAGCGGCGCGCCGGCAACTGGGCGCGCTGGTGGCGTGCGACGCGCTCGCGGAGGAGGCGGAGCGCGCGGCGGCGGCGCGCGCCAAGCTGCACGACGCGCACACGCACAACCCGTACTACGACTTTCTGTACGCGCTGCACCTCTCGCGGCACCACTACCGGAAAGGTTGGTGTTGATTTTTGTTTGTTTTATTTTATTTTGTAAGTCAATGAAAAATTAAATATATTCTTTTATTTAATTACACTGTGTACTTATATTATTCATATATTTTAGAGTTTTTGTCTGATTTCAAAAACGTGTTAACCAGTTTTCTCTGATGTGCTATGAAAAAAATTACTGTTCGTTTAATTCCAATCAATTCATAAACAAAGAAGGTGTTTGATATTAATTAAAACGCTCTATTCTAAAAAAGCTAAACATGCATGCGATTCTACAACTTTCTTCTGTCGAAACAAACTTAAACCCGTTATCACCGCCCAACTGTGGGGCACATTCCCGAGGATAACATTTTAGTGCCGTTTTTTTACTTTAAATTTTAGTTCACTAAAAAAAGATCACTAAGTTGGTGATGAGAACGCCTACAGTACCGCTATGTATATATGTTTTTTTTATTTAGGTAGACAATATTGTAAATGTTGTTTTTTTTTTAACTATTTATCACACGGTGTAACAGCGGCGGCGGTGATGTACGAGCGCGCGGCGCGGTGTGCGGCGGAGCGCGGCGGGGGCGCGTCGCGGCGGCGCTGGCTCGCGGCCGCCATCACGTGCTTGCGGCTCGCCCGGCCTGACCACGCGTTCATCGCGCGCCCCGCGCCCGCCGGCGCCGCCGCGGACGGGAACTCTGACCGCGCCCAGCATGCGCCGCTGCAGGTACTTTTTCATTTTAAGGTTTTAATTAGTGGGTAGCGTAGGTTTATTCATATAAAAAAAATATGGTAACGATTTTCTAACATGCTAGAGCGAGATTATCATTCTGATTATATGATTTAATTATTACAACTACAGGTTAGCTATTCGCGATTTTCAAGAATTTCCGTTTTAATCCTAGATACTATAATTAAATTTTATATTTGTAATATGTTACAGGTTATTGGGCCTGAGGAGTTGGCAGCAGAATTACGTGAAGAGGATCCCGATTCTTTAGATCCTGTACAGCAAGCTTTACTTCGTTAGTTTATTTTCAAATCATCTTTTCGATAAGGAAATAGTTTATTTATTACTAATGGCATTTTTTTTAAAGTACTTAAGGTTAGGAAAATATTTATTAAAGTAGGACATCCCGCTTGTTATATTAATACTAGTTTCCTCTGCTGATAAAAAAATCTTTATCTTTTTAATCATTTGTATATTTTATTACAGGCAGCGACAAAATAGACTTTGATATTTTGTATCCGAGGTTAAAGGATGCTGATGCAGAAACATTGCTAGCCGTTACCAAGAAGGCCTTGGGTGCTGGTCAATTTTTACCACGCTGGTTCCAATTGAGATTTATGGTAAGATACTTGTCTGGTTTATTTATACTTAGGCTGTAGATATTTTTTCAAATATTCCTAAAATTTTATTTCAAATATGGAATGGCAATGCTTCTACTATTGCATGACGTGAAGGTTACCACTTTTCATCATGTTATTCATACTAATTATGCCAGGTCAAAGTAATAAAAACGCTAACTAAACAAATAGATTATAATTATGAAATTAAACTAAAATAATATTGACATAAATTATTTAATTATGTCTCATACGAGGCGTCATAATGATATAGCTTCATTATGACGCCTAATATAAAAATAGGTTAAGTTTGTTATTACTATGGAAGTCATCGGCTTTCAGGATCTAGAAGTGTCGTAAGGTCATATTAGAACTAGTCATAGTAATTCGGAACATTGATCTCGTCAGGAAGTGGAACCGCGGTGGTGCGTGCGAGCTATGATAAGGGCGGGGCGCGTACTAGAAGCGGGCGTATTGTGTTGCGAGGCGCTCCGGGCCTCCGCCGCCGCGCTGCCCCCCGCGCGGACATCACCCCGCGCCGCGCCCCTCGCGCTCGCAGATCTGCTGCTCGCCGAGCTCGCGCCGATCGATCAGCCGCCGGCGCAACTGGTAATAACCACTTCGCGCTAACCAGCTACAGAACTATATCGAATGTTTTGTCTTTTAATTCAAGAGATGGTGCTGTTTTTCAAAAAGTACTTCAAAAAGTACAATTTTAACAGAAAGGAAAAGAACAGTAACACAAGTTTGTTGTTCCTTTTGACAAAAGTTTAAAGTCCTATTATAATCTTATAGTCTAAATCTCATAATTACATAATGTGGACTGACTAAGATTATCTTTTAAAGCATTATCAATAATCTATAGGAGTTCATGTGATTTAACAGTTGATATTTAATAATTCTAATATTATACAAAAACATATATTTTATATTATCCTAACTTTTATTTTCAGGTATACAAGGAATTGAAAATGGTAGTAGAAGAATATATGGAGCTAGTTGTTCGAACGTCTAATGATATGAAGTTAGCACAAATCCAATATGCTGTCAATTAATATTATGCTTAAGTTTTTATGTGGAAAATAAAACAATTTTGCATGTTATATCTGTTTTATTAAATTAATAATGCCCATTAATAGTCATAATATACATTACCTTGGCAACCAAAAACATTGGAATGAGTAAAAAAACACATTAATATTAAAATCCTATAAATTTTTTTCTTTAAATAAATACCTAACTTTAGATATTCATGGCAATATTATTTGAACATTTAATTGTGACTAGAATTGTCATGATACTTATACATTGAGATAATACTTTATGGCATAATAAAATATGACATAAAAATGGAAATAAACGTAGTAAATTGTTATGTTATTCTGCTTCTTTTTAATACTATACTCACTGCTTTTCAAAAATGAATCATTCTTATAACAGATTTTTCATGATGTTATTAAACTCAATTCTATAGGTTTATGGATATAATCGAATTAAACTACAGTTGGAAAGTTGTTTCTTTTCAATACCCCCACCTCCCTTAACCATGTAAAATATAAATTGTTAACCTTAAAACCATATAAACTATTGTATTTTATACCCTTAAAACTTAATTGTATTGGCAACTCATCACATTTTTTACTTTTAATTCATTGGTTATTTTTTATTTGGTACAAGTTCTGACGAAAAACTGTAATTGCTCTTAATGTTTGGAAATTTTTACTCTCATAATAGTCAAGACTAAGCGAACTACTTTCTCATAAATTAGAAACATTAGAGCGGCCGTCATTATAGTTTGTAGCAACTTTGTCTCTAATCCACGAAAAACAGTAAGAGGCTTTGATTTCATATCCCTCCAAAGAGGTTTCAAACTAGTTCCTGCTCGAAGCCTCGATTGTATCAGTTGAAGAGGATAAGTCAAGGTTGTAGCAATTCCTTTAGCAAGAGCCCCGACCAGGAAAGCTCTATAAGTGTCGAAGTAGCCTTTAGATGTTAGATTTCTCTTTAGAGATTCATAGACCATAAACTGAATGGCTGGGTTGGAAACTAAGAGCAATGAGGGAACTGTCCCTGACCATAAACCTTTGACACCTTCTTTTTTGTAAATAGTATATAAGCCATGTAGAAGGCTACTATAACAATTTTTCTCTAACTTCATTCTTGTATTAACCACCCACAATGGTGAAGTTAATAGAACATTGATACTACCTGCAACTACACCAAACATTAAATCATGAAGAGCTGATGTGTTTTTTGTGGCAGCTCTACGTAATGCATGAAAGGAATAAAAATAAACAAAATTTGACACTGACAGGGACTGCAAAACAGGAGCCAAGCCTCGGTATAAAGACTCTACACCTTCTTCATTTGCTAACTTTAAAAGCATCTCCCATGAAGTTCCATGCAGTTTATTAGAATCTTCCACTACAAAAAATACAATAGAATTAGTCGATGGAATTAAAAATTAGGACAATACAAAATATCTAGAATAATTCATTAATTATTTATAATTATAATGCTAGACAAAAACAATCAAATGCTCTAAACAGGAAATGTTAACAACTTGACCTAAATAATGATGCTATAATTTAGCGAAATTATATAATAAAAAATTTATAATTTAATTTACCCTGTATTCTTGATCTGAGTGTATCCAATGGGTAAAAGGCAGCCATTCCGACAACGCTACCCTGAATTAATAAATAGATAAATTAACACAATAATACAGTCACGGACTTTGTCCTTACTTCTAATTTATATTAAACATGTTTTACAAACCGTCGCTCCAGCCATTGCATGAACAAGGGTCTCATAACTGAATAATGAGAAAGCCATTGTGTGCCTGAAGTAATGTTTCAAAAACCTACTCACAAATTACAGTATAATTTAAGTAAATCCACACATGCCTTATTCAACAACATTACAAAAATGATTTTCACTTTTCAGTTCTCAGTATTGATCGTTCGGCTTAACTTCACACCTCAAGTGAAGTTTGAACTTTTGATGTTGTTTAGTATTGACATTTGACATAATTCATAATTATTGACAATTGTAATTTATTATGTATCTATAGTGCTTTAGACTTTTATTTTATTCGAAACCTTTATTATTTAAAAGCCTGGTAATAATAGTAGAAAATAAATTATTTGAAAATGGGTTATTTCAAAATATGAGATCCACAAAAAACCCAAAAAAGCGTTTCTAACTGTTTTTATTTCAAGAGCTCCCTTGGCTTTATTATGAGAATATTGCATCATAAAAAGTCAATATTCAGGAAATATTATAATATGAATCATTTACTTTTTATAACACAAAATAATGACCGTAAGAAGAAAATGCGAATCTTACCGAAACAATACTTTTATTTTGTTTGTCATCAATGTCATTGTCAGTCGACTGACACGGCTATGTTTGACAGATGGTTTGTTGTGTTGTTCCAGACTCCAGTAATAATTAGATGAAACAAAAATGAGGGTATTTTTAGCTGAAGATAATCTTTGTGCACAAAATTTGTTAAAACTAGTTTCCCACGGAAATGCTATATTGGCGGAAATATTAAGATTGAAAGACCATATTCCAAAAACGTATTTGTATGTTTTTCACAATAATGTTCATTTCCAACAAAAATAAATTTCAATTATTTTACAATATATGTAAATTGTTCATCTTGTTTTAGATTAGAAAATAAGGAATTTCAACAAAAATATCAAGATATAATAATGGATTTTAGTTATTTTAAAATATCTGACATCCAGGAGAAAAAAATTTCTTCAAATATGGTGTGTATTTAAGTGCAATAATGCATAATTTGACCTAAATTATTGAGACAATTAACATGCCGATGGCTCAATTACAATATCACAGACAGCAGTGATTGGTATTATTCAAGTTTTTAATTCTGAATTATGTGATTCACATCGGCAGTGTGAATGAATTTACACTTTTTATATTATACATATTACCTTTTTATCAATGCATGCTTTTTTACAGAAACTACAAGATTCTGATGATGATTTGAAAGAAAAGTACTTGGAATTAATTACACGTTTTTACTTGCTGTTTGAAAATATTTATCAATATATAATTGACTTGAATTCGTTTATTGAACAATTAAGTGATGGAGCATTTATCCAACAAACTATAGATACTGTTATGAAAGATGTTGAAGGAAAGCAACTTTTGGTATGTTTATATTTATAATTTACCCTTTTTAAATTCTTATGTCTTAAAGTCCAAACACATAGAAGACAACAGAATAGACTTTTTTTATACCTAGGTCGGAAAAACAGGCAAACGAGCGACCTGATGGTAAGTGGTCATTGTCACCTATGGACTGTAAGAGCACTAAATCTAATGATTAATATTTATACATATTTAGATATTTCATGTACATGCCCTTGTCAGTCTGTCTATATTATAAGTTATTTGCCCTAAGCCATTGTTTTCTCACAATATTTATCTAATAATAATGAAATTTTTGTTTCAGTGTGAATCAGCTTACTTATATGGAGCAATGTTACTGCTCTGTGACTTGTATATTCCTGGTGCAGTGAGAGAGAGACTACTGGTTGCTTTTTATCGGTACAGCACGAGCCAGTCACAGTCCAATGTTGATGATGTGTGCAAATTGCTGCGAGACACTGGCTACGACCAACAATATGGCAAGAGACCTGTTGATTATCCTGTTGAATATTTTAGGTAATTGTATATTGTTATGTATGAAAGTGAATTATAATAACATGAGTAAGTGAGTCTACTCATTATGTGCTCTCTTAAAAATAACATAAAAATGTTTGTGTTAAAATGCTGCATAATTATTTCTCTTATGATGTTAGACATTTACTTAGAACAGATTTTATTCAAATCCTATCATCTATGAGGCAGTTGTTTATCAACAGTATTAAGTGTGATGTAGATGCTTAGATTTTACTTTTAAATATCTTTTTTCAGCAAATAACAAAAATATGTTGTCTTACTGATTGTTTTATTGCAATTTTCAGTCGTGTATCAATTCATACAGATTTCATAGAAAAAGTCATAGGAAAATTGAGATCAGAAGACATATATAACCAGTTATCGGTGTACACAATTCCAGAACATCAGTCATCTGCTTTAGCGACCCAAGCCAGTATGCTAGTGGTTTGCTTGTTTTTTACCCCTCATTATTTGCATACAGATACCACAAAAATGAGAGAAATTGCAGACAAATTTTTTCCATGTAATTGGATTATACCTATTTATATGGGGGTGACAATGAATGTGATGGATTATTGGGATAGCTTTAAGGCTGCTAAGAATTCTCTTAATAACACTTGCAATACTAAGAATGTAAAGGATATATTTTCGAAACGAGGGACTTCAGTTTCGGTTCTAATTAATAAAACTCGTCAGTTGTTGAAAGAAGGTACTTTAACAGATGATTTTGTTTTGGATAATATAAGTAAAATATTAAATGTTATTTTAAATTCTAATCATGTATTACGTTGGCTTTTATTGCATAACAGTGATGTTATATTTTTTGACAATAACAAAAGGAGCAAACAGCTGAAGGAGTTAGTTCTAAAGGAATCCAATTATGAACCTTTAATGTTATTGGAATTGCTTATCAGTACGGCGGAACTTGAATTGAAAGTAAGAGAATTCCTTAAACAACTATTGGAAAACCGAAATGAGAGCTGGAATGCTAATAAAAATATAGCATTAGAAACAGTGAACAACTTATCAGAATTGTTTTCGGGAGCAAAACCTTTTGTTAAAGTGTCTGAAAATGAGCAACTTAAACTGTGGTTTGATAATATTGCAAAACAAATTTCATCTTTATCTGAACCCATCACATCTAAATCTGTGAAAAAAGTCACTCAACTAATTCAGGTATTGGATGAAGTTGAAGAATTTCATGGTATAAAAAGCACAACTACAGTAGTTCAATTGCTTTCTGAAACTAAGGAAGCACTCAAAAACGTTTTAAGGGCTGCGTCATTAAAAGAAGATTCTTTGGTGACACTGGAAACTGTAGCAGATTTTAGTTACGCATGGTGTACAATAGACTTATATACTAAACACATGCAGGACAGCATTAAAGAAAATCCAGCAGTTACTAGCAGGCTCAGAGCTTTATTTTTAAAACTGGCAAGCGCCATGGAGATTCCGTTGTTGAGAATAAATCAAGCCCAAAGTGACGATTTAGTATCAGTGTCGCAATACTATAGCAGTGAATTAATTAAATACATTCAGAAAGTTCTGCAAATCATTCCCGAGATGGTGTTTCAAATAGTTGAAAAGATAATTGAACTCCAAACGTGGACTATTAAAGAAGTCCCTACAAGAATTGACAAAGAGAAACTACGAGATTACGCACAACTAGAGCACAGAATGGAAGTAGCAAAGTTGACACACTCTGCATCTACTTTTACAACAGGTATGTATTACAAGTAAATAAAATATCACTAAAATGTTAATGACAAATTGATTAACCGAGCTAAACTGCTTTATTCGGACAATCGTGAATTGTTCACAGAATGTTATTAATAATATTAAATTCGATTTTTTGGCTTTTATAAATTCTATTTGGCCAAATATGGTTCCGTTCCTTTCGGAGTTAACCTTCACCCGCGACAATGATTTCGGGAACGACCGGGAGTAATGTGTAACTTTTTTTTAAAATTTTTATTGGCGTAACTCTTTGTCTCTATAAAGCCTGTTTGCTGGCTTCATCCTAAAAAAGTGTCCCGAAAGATACAAATCAAGTTTTGTTTGTTTAAGCTGATGCCTGAATTTTTTATGATCCATTTAAATTAACTTTCCAGGTATTCTGGATATGCGATCAACACTGGTCGGAGTAATAAGGGTGGATCCAGCGGAACTATTAGAAGAAGGTTTGTTGAAGGAACTCGACAGACATATTAGCAAGAAGTTTGTAGAATTTCTAGAACCACCATTGAAGAAATCAAATAGCTTGCTGCCAAGATTACAAAAGCTGGCAGAGAGTATGGATGGGTACAAAAGATCTTTGGAGTACATACAGGACTATATAAATATCCACGGATTAAGAATTTGGCAAAAACAGGTAATGTGTTAAGAGTTAAATGTAAATTATTTACATATGTCGGTAGGTATACTATATATACTACTGTCTTTTAGCTTTTGGTCTGTAAAATTTAAGTAATTTAAAATTAATGCTTTTACGCCATTTTGAAAATAATAATTTTTCATTAATTAGAGAGAAAATAACCGAAGAAGACAATGTATATGAAATGTAAGGACCATGTTAGTATAACTGTATTTTTAAATTTTCAAGGTATCTGCAATTATTAATGAAAGTATAGCAAAAGAAATAAGTTTAAGAAAAGGAGTGACATTGTATGGTCCTTCAGCTAGTTTTATGGGGAGTTTAGCTAGGCAAATAGCTCAATTGACTGACTCCAGGTATGTTTTACACACCGCTCTTTGCACTTTTCAACAAAGGTTTATAAGATTATTGAAATCCTAAATTTTCCTACAGAGTTTTTTAATTTAACATTCGTCTACAAATATTTTTACATCCAAACATTCCTTTAATAAATTAAAAAATCATTTCTAAAAATGATCCCGCTTTGTTACCAGGATAAGCATTTACGTGAACATATGCGCGGCGTGGTTTGACGCGAAAAATCAAAACGAAATAGTGAACGCTAAGACATTCTCTAAACTGAACGACGCAATTGGAGTTGTCGGTTTGCACGGCTTGGACACGCTTTACGGCAACATGATAAAGAATCAACTGCAGGATTTGCAAACTATTGTACGAAGCAGCCAAGACAAGATTGTTTTAAGTAAGAAGACTGTTGACCTAAAAGAGGTGGAACAAGTGATTATGAAAAACGCCAAAACGATCCAGCAATACGCTGATATATTACTTATCGTCGGATCTTTACAAGTGCTTAGAAAACATATTGCGTATCAGTTGAACACCACGTGCAAATTCGATTCAGCTCATCTGGAAGCCTCACTGAGGACCTTGAATGAGTAAAAAGCTATTGTTTTTTATTACCCTTAACTTATTAGTGTTAAAAGGTTCTTCAATGCCGGGAACGCACTTGTCGATTCCTTTGGTGTTGCATGTGTTCATAGGCGACGGAGAACACCTACCATCAGGTAGCTTGTTTGTCCGATCTATGTATAAAAAAATAGAAATGGTCACCAGTCCTTCAATAAGTTGATAAAGGGTCTTTCTTCCCTGCTTCATACACTTTTGAGAACATTTTGAACCCATCTATATATGTAGAGTTTTCATTATGTTTTTCTTCACTGTTAAAGCCTGTCATCAATATTTTAATAGAAATTTACATAATATAACTATGATAATAAGCTATATTGTCATACTAAACTAAAAACAAAAATTTACATAAGTCTGAAAAATCAACTACGTGGTGTGGGATTTAAAACCTCGTAGTTCCAACTTCATTCGAAAATTGTTTATTAATATGTACTTTTTTATTTATAGGTCACTATTAAACGAATTGAAAAAATCTAAGAAAACTGATATTAAACCAGTTTCGACGGCGCTTATTAAAGAATTAGAGGAGTATTTAGTCCGATGTGGTATCGGTGAGCCGTTTGAAAAAATGTACGTAAGAAATGCAAATGAATTTTTAAATGTAGACATGGGTCGACTTTTAGCAGTTGTATTAATTTCTCAATTGACAAAGCTGCAAATATGTCTTACCAGTGGTAAGTACTTTGCTGTTTTAATAGTTTGTTTGAGTTGTGTCCAGACCATTTAAGATAAAATCTTACATGTCTTTAAAAATGTTATGATAGTAATACAATTATTGTTACTTTGCTTGTTTTCTACACTCAAAACAATGAAAAAGAAATAATATATTTGTCGATGTTATTAACATAATCTGATTTTATTTTGCCTTAACAATGTTACGTTTAATTGCAGGTGATCTTATAACTAAGAAACCTGGTGAAAATATAGATGGCTACCCACTTTTAGTCGGCATTTATACAGTTCTACGTCAAACAAAAACAGAAAATGTTGAAGTCTTTATCAACTTTCTATGTGAATATTTGAAAATGATTACTCTTAACAGGTAGACATATTTTATTTGTCATTATAATTAAATTCATACATTAACATGTTTTATCTTTTAACATTATAATTATGATGATTTACAGATTTTAAACTAGTGAAATCGTCTTTGTTCATAATATACTCCTTATATTGTTAAATGATAGATAAATGAAAATTGTTTTAGAAGCCAAAACTATGTAATTCTGAATTTCTACAAATATTTTTTTTAATGTAACTTGTTTTACGTAAATCTTTATACTTTCAGATTAAAATTTACAGAGGCACAAAATGAAAATGTGTTGATAGTGAGAATTTTGCAATTATTTTGTGAAACGTTTAACTACTCTTTTACTGCCATGGAGGATAAATTACCCCTTGCCCATCTGACTGTCACAATACAAAAATAATGCTACGAAGCTATTCTTATAAGTAGAGTTAAATTTATGTTGTAGCTATTAAACAACATAATGATATATAAAGTAACCCTGTTATTATCAAGTATTGTAACTATTTCTGTTAAAAAGTAAGTATACATGTTAATTAAATAGAATAATATTTACAACTGTCTTTCTTTATTATTTGGTCATGCCTATCAAATTCAGAACTTTAAGCACTGATATGACTGATGATGATGATGATGTGATGAAGCATTGATAATTTTGATATAAAGTTTTATGAATTGAATTTTAATATAATATATATAAATTGCTCTATCTGTAATTTTGTCGAGCTAACTCTGGATTAAATTGGGAATTATATTTTGGGATGATTTTATTGACTTCCTTTTCATTAGAACTGTTATCCCCGCCAGAAAACTGAGTAAGAAACTTTTCAGTTTTATATTTTTCCTCCTGTTCCCGTTTAAGACGTGCTTCTCTTAACTTTTTCAACTTATCTTCTTTATCTTTAGCTCTTTTATGTTTAGACTTTTTCTTATTCTGTTGGATTTTAAAATTGGATGTACTTTTAGAGTAAGTGATGCTTTTTGGAGCTACCTGTATAGGTTTCTGTTTACCCTCACAGTACTTTAGAAACTTATTAATAGGATCAAGGCGTTGCTCCAAGTTCCAATCAATTTCACCATCTTTTTCATCCAAGTCCCTTTTTTTTGGTTTACCATCTTTGTCTTTTAGAACCAATTTATCATAAGTGTCTTTAATTTGGTCTGATCTAGAAAATCTAGATGATTCTGGTAAAACTTCATACCAGTTTTTCTTTTTAAGAGCTTCATTTGTATCTTGACCAAGGTATGTAAGATATCCAATTTTTTTCTCATACTCTTCTTTTTTTTCTTTGATTTCTTTATCATGCTCTTTGTTAGTTGTTGTGATGGCATGTTCTAAATCTGCAAATAAATTGACATGTTCTAAAGGAGCTTCTGTTTCTTTTAGAGGTGCTTCAATAGCAACATCAAGCTGTTGAAGTCTTTCCTTGCTTTTATTTTTTAATATATTGAGACGTGCTTCACGATCTGCATTTTCAATTCTTAATTTTTCTTGTCTATCTTTTTCAGCGGCTTCAGCCTCATCTTTTCGAACTCTTGCAATATTTTCTTTGGTTCTTACATGCCATCTATAAAAAAAAAATAAGCATAAAATACAACTATTGAATAAGTACAGTTGAAAAATAATACATAATAGTGGTGAAATTATTTGATATTTAGTTCTGGTAGAGTCAGTTAAATTTATGATGTAAAAAACTCAGAGTTGTGTTTTAGATGGAAAGGTGGGTAGAATTTTTGGGATGTAATACAGTTGGGATCAACCTCACAGGACAGGGGAATGTTCACAATCTACGACAGTTATCATGCTCTACAGTTAACCATACTTGTATGCAACTTTACACATAAAACTATACTCAGACGACATTAGAAGTGAAGTTAATAAGCGATAGTACTTACCGTTTCTTAGGAAGTATATTCATGTTATTTTATGATTACAACTATTATTAAAAACGTCGAAAAAGATGTAGATTTTTTATTTATTACTATTTATTATGTGTTAAATATATCATACAAAGACCTACTCTGGAACCAAAATAATTTGATTATCCTTATATTTATAAGTTAATGTATTTTTATATTCCCCTAATAGTCAATTGATATATGCCAGTGATGTCAGACTCAGAAATGTCACTTGAAAATTGAAATAATTTCATTGGAATCACAATTACCTACATACAAAGATGGTATCGTAACATACGTTGTTAAAATTAGTAAAAACTTAAAAAAATGTAACAATTACAAAACAAAATAAATAAATTATATATACATGTATAATAATATAATATCTTTGAAACTACGTAGTAGTGTCTAATTTGTGGTTTTTAAATGGAAATGCTAATCGTTAATATTATTTAATTAAAAAATAATCCTTTCTTCAAGAGGAGAAAAAAAAGCGGTTTGATTTGAAATTTATGAAAAGGTAAAAATCTCATAACCTCATATTCTTATTGCAAGTTGCAACATGTTATGATGATTCTAAATGGTTGTAACTTTTAAATTTAAAAAATCAGAGTAATATTTTTTGAATTCTGCTTAGTATTTTATTTGTAGTAAATTTTATAATGTTTTTAATTTAAAATATGAGTTAATTTTGTATAATATAATAAGCTATTAGTGTGGTATCTTGCCATGTAATAAATGGCAATTGGCAACATTTAAGAATACTTGAGTCTTGAAATGGACGGACGCGCATTGAAAAAAAATCTAATTGAAATTGAATGAAGTGAAACATTTGTTTTGTTTTGTTCAACCTATTTTAGAATATATGTACTTTAATATGGTTAACGTTATGTCAGCAATAATGTAAACGTAAAAGTTTCCGCAGTGTATCACAATTGCGTTTATTTTATTTATCAACAATAGGTTATCCTTCAATTGGTTTACAAGTGTACAAAATTTAGTTGAGTGTTTTACGTTGTATAAACATGGAAGCAGTTGATGAAAACCTTACTGACTTACCTGCGGCAGATGTTGTGAAGGCAACTACGCTTGAAAATGTAGATACAGCAGTTGCTGTCGCGGCAGATCTATGTCAAAATTCCAACGGTGTCGCCGAGATAGGAAAAGCGGGTCAACTCGAAGATACTACCGGCGGTAACGAGGTAGGCGTTACGCCAGAAACAGAGCTAGTTGAAGAGCCGTCTAGTATTCCTGGAACTGCTGTTGTAGAAATAGAAGTCAACGAAAGTGAATCTCCAAATGAAGATATCTCTGTTCATGATAATGAGAATACAAACATTAGTGTAGCTTCCCCGGATGATCCACAAAATCAAGATGTTGCCATGTTAGATGTTAATGAAGTAGTAACAGAGGTAGTGATTGATGATGAGATACAGAAAACTGTTTCCCATGAAGTTGATATAATTGAAGTTAGCATTGTAAAAGAGTCATCAAATGACACACCTAAATTTAAAACAGAAATTTTAATTGAAGCTAATGATAGTACGGGAGACTCTTCTGAATGTCCTATAAAAGAGACAGATGAGCAAGACACATCTAACAATATTTTAAGTGAATTTGGGGAAAGTATTGAGTTAAGCGAAGTTTTACGTTCTTCGGATGTTACAGTGCCATTGGAGAATAATAATGGCTCAGTACGCCAAGAAGTATTTAATAAGGAGGAACTGTTAGATATTTTAGAAGGAAATGATGTTGAGGCGCCATCTTCAGTTCCAGTAACTGAAGAAAAACAAGTTTCGAAATCCCCATTAATTGAAGTTGAAGTTGAACACACACCACCACAGCCTACTGAAACAACAAAGGTTTTTAAGTCTACTTCTAAAGAAATTGAAACTAAAATGGCTTTACAACAATTATCAAGACTGAAAAGTGAAAAAAAAAGATATCGTAGTGCTTTAAGAATAGTTAAAGAGAAAAAAGATAAAAGAATTAACACATTAAAGGGTAACCATGTTAAGACAGAGGGTATACCTGAGAAAAAGAAAATAAATAAGGCTACTAATGTAGAAAGTAAAACTGTAGATAATGAGAATGATAGTAATATTACGTCTGATACCAACATTGCACAGAAAATATCAATTAAAGAAAGTGTTCCAGCAGAAAACATTGTAAATGTCTTAGTCATGGACTGGGATGATGAAGAACAAGAACCCAATGAGTCTGATAACTCTAAAGAAGTTTTAATAGAAAATGAGAGTTCGTTAAATGAATCTGAAAAACTCAATGACAATCAAGATAATGTTAATGAAGAAAAACCAATATTAAGATCTTCGATTGATTCTGTTACAAATGAAGACCACATACAAAAAGATGAGAAGAGGTCTGGGGATGAAAATCAACCTCAACGTAGACAAGCAAGAGTGATAAAGAAAAAGGTTATATTTGACCCTGATAATCCAGATACTTTTACAAAGACCAAGACCAAAAGTAAAGAGTTGGTTCATGCTGCCAAGGAACAACCACCTTTAAAGAAATTAAAACATGAGCAAAGTCCACAGAGATCAAAATCTAACTCGCCTATGATAAATTTGCAATGGAAAAAGCCTTCTTCTAAAAATAGCAAACAAAATAGAAGGTTAACAGAAGTAGACAAATTGTTAATGGATGAAGGAGCAGTTAATATGATATATCAACTGACTCCAGAGGCTCCCAAAGGTAAAAAAAGTAGAGAAACAAAAGCAGAATTCATAAAAAAAATTCAAAGTTCAACTCCAGATGGAAAAGAGATGAAATTTAGAGAAAGGAAAAAAGAAACTTTGAAATATGAAGATAGCGAAACTAAAAAGATTGTAGGTGGAAAGCTTAAGGCATTGTTAAACAATTCTATGAAATCTCCATCTGCTAGTGAAGACTTTGAAACACATAGTGCTGACGATTCTATTATATACCGTCGTCATTCATCAAGCTCTTATTCAAGTAGCTGCATGAGTCCGAGGCGCCTAAGTGATGTGGAGTCTTCTGCTCAAGCCAATGTTCAACCTTCACCAGACATCCAAACTCAAGTTCCTCCAAATGTTGATAATCCTGATTCAGTCACTGATGTTTTTATGGGTGACATAGAAAATAAATCGACTTCAGAAATTATAAATAAAGATGATTATCTTTCTATAAAAGAAAAACTTAATTCTAAGCTTGCATTAGCTTTAAACAAAAGAAAGAGGGAATCTACCAAAAATGATAGGCTTCCTAAACAAAAGAAAGTTACGAGAAATATTGATAAAATAGAAGGTGTTCCAAAATGCTCAGAAGACTTCAAATATATCTTAATAAAAATACATGAAAGACTTGCTGAAATTTCTGTTGAAAATACTGAATCACAATATGGAATTGAGGTAGGTTCCATCTAATATTACCATCAGTTATCAAGAAGTTAAGTTTTGGGCCTCTTACTTAAGAATGCAAGGTCAAATATGTCCTACTTACATTTAACTTTTGCAAATGGTATCACCTTTTAAAATAAAATATCTATTTTATAATTCTTTCTATATGAGAAATTAATAAAACCTACAGGTTGTATAGATTTACATAATGTTTGCAGCAGTAGCAGTTCTTGGCCAGTGTTTGCTGGTCAATTGTAAGTGATGGATTAGGGTGATAAAGATCTTTATGCAAGCTCAACTTTCTTTTAAACTACTGAAAACATAAAAAGCCTAATAATCTAAACAAATCCAATATTTTATTAGTTGTAAAATTATTTAAAATTTAATTATAATATTGACAATATGTATAATTTCTATTTTCAGGTTCTGAAAGAAGTTGAAGAAGCTCTTGGTTTTGTGAATAGCATAAAAGAGGTATCAGTTACTCTGCTAACATCAAAATGTGGGACACTTTGTTCAAATTTTGATCTAAGTTGCATAAATCAAGAAGACAAAATCAAGAGACAAAGTAATGCTCTTGAAGTAGCCGAAACTATAAGGTGAATAGAATACATTTTATTTTTATTCCATTTAACTAAACTACAGCGATATCTGTTAGTGAATCTGCCTGTAATCTATGGGTTTTGTGTGTGTTCCTCCACAGTTTCAGTGAGTTAAACCTTATCAATGTAATGTAATTTAATCATAACAGATTCAGCTTTTGTTTAAGTTTAAAGGTTTCTGTGGGAAAAAGTGAAAGTAGCCAAGGCTTAACATAGTCTAGCTTAATTTTTTTTTTTTTTATTTAGTAAAGAGTAGCAACGGAGCGTGCAGTTTACCTGAAGTTAAGTGACAACTGCAGCCCATGACAAC
>DWJH01000031.1:0-17783 GCA_018248735.1 Tagiades litigiosa | reverse complement strand
ATCTATGAATTATATCAAAATTCATGTCTGAGATTAGCGAGAGAGAGAGAGAGAGAGATGGTTCGGTCCTGCTATACTATTGTAGTTCTTGTTCACAGTTACCTTATTTTATTACTCAGCGGCTATTTAGATTTATATTTCCAAAAATGAAGAATTCCTCAGGGGGAAGGAAATCATACCTAACATTATGATATTACTGATGATCAATAGAAAAAATAAAGTACAATAAATCGGTTACTGATTTCGGACAAAACGTAACTCCAAATAAGTTTGTTTTTACGACTGTTATAACGACTTTGGTTAAGATTGCTGATAAAACTCTTAAGCCCAATCGTCTTATCTTTTAGGCAGAAAGATGTTCAGTTTTTGCTTTTGGAAAGTCGTGTTGTTTTCAAATTTTGTTGAGAATATCAGTAAATATTGCACAGTGTGTGTGTTCTTAACATTTAGTTTCGTTATTGGTTTGCAAATAATTTTAGATTTATTGCTTTAAACGTTTATTACTCGAGGAAACTTTCATTTACATGTAACAACCATGTACTGAGGAATTTGAAATGTATTTCTTTCATCTGTTCATTTAAACTGCATGAACCAGAAAACATCTCTAGAACCTTCTTAATAGCGAATTCCTTAGAGTCCTCAGATCACACAATAGTCTCCGTCAGGTAGTTTGTTAAAGGACTTTGCTTCCAATATATACATTTAGTAAACGCTATCAAAGGAATTCGGGGAGGACTATGTACATTCTCTACATCCTATAACAACAACACGTAATCGATCACGCGTTGATAAATTATGGACGTGGTAAGCAACAGAAATTTAATATTTCAAAAGGAAGTTTTAGAACGGTATCCTTAGTTCTTGTTTAAATTTCAAAACTATAAAAAGATTGATCGATAGAATTAATTAATGTCGCACTGAAAGCAAAAGTTACAGTTAAAATGAACCAGTTCCAGAAAGTTTTCAATGTAGGATACTTTATAACAATTAAGTGATTAAGGCGTTTAAAAGTTTGGGGTGTTTAAATCGCTTCCTAGTTTTATCTACTATCATTTTAAGTGACAAATTGCAGGTCATCGGTCAGCAAGAAATTTCTTTAGATTGTGTTAAATAAAGTTTAAGTTGGAAATTTTCTTTTTACAAAATGTATTTTACCAATCGACGGATAAAATCCTGTAAAATATTTGTTTTTTCTATGACGGTTGCGCGTTTTTATATGGCATATGAAAAACTCAAAAGCAAAAAGTGCGTCAACTTTTTTAATTAGGCGGATTTTTGTTTTGAAGTAAAGAAAAAAAATGTCATACCATCGGTGACAGAATTATGTTTTCAAAATATAATAATAACATTACGTGGATTCTTCCAATTCTCAATAATGGGAAAACACAAGTCCATACTTGACTTTTAGATGAAACAATATACTAAATCAACTTTCTAAATCCCATAGGATAAAGTTAACTGAGTGGCTAGAATAAGTTTAATAATAGAAAGAGTCTGATAGCGAAACTCGGAGCAAGTTTATTCGCAAACTTGGGCAGTGAAATAATAATATCAACAAATTACTAGATACCCGACATGTATTTGCATAGATATTAGAAATTATGTTATAAGACGTACTATTGAGAGAAACAACTTTGTCATGTATTGATACGTTAATGGGTTAAAACTAACTCTAACAGTTATATCTAGTGCTATCATCGTAGAAAGAGAAGATAGTAAGCATACAGTTCATAATACGCACTGGCTAGTATTATGCCATTAGAGGACTACATTTGGTGTTGTTAATAAAATATTGATTAATGAAAAATAGATGAGTTGTACTTCCCAGAACATAATATATGGTCCTACATATACCAGAAAAAGAAAAATATAAACTCGTATACGTAGACAAACATCTATGATTAGCTGGTAATAACGTGAAGGAAGACAGAGCGAAATGGAATTAAGGCAGTGCAGAGGTCCAAGTAATAATTAGGCAAACGTTAGAGCAGGTAAATATTGGCTATTCGCAACACGCGCGGCGAGGCGCACCGGATCGAGTTCACCTACTAAATAAGATCACTTAAATTCCGCCTCCGTACCTCTATCGCCCAGATAGCAAGTACTACCAGTTAGTTCTGTTACGTATCAATATGAACTCCTACACGTAGCAATTACACAAAAGAAACTGAACTAACGAAAACGTTTAGACATTACCTTTGGTGGTAATAAGATCCTACCGAATAAACTGGGAATTACTTAAATTTCCCGAGCAAGTTACGTTAGTAAAGTACAGGTCAAGGCTATGGTGCTCACAAAGATCCAATTACACTATAATATTTTATTTGTTTGTTAGTGATTTTTCTACTTTGTTACTTTAAACATTGAACAAATATTATTACCTAAGGAATATTTGTAAAGAATACCTAATGTATTTCATGTAAAAAATAATAATTCCAATATAAAAAAGGTTTAAAGTTTAATGTTAATTTTCCATGTGAGTTATTCTATTGCGTGCTATGTGAGAGCGAATAATCAGATCAGTTGGAAACTTCACCCATTGGCTTGTAACTATTGTCGAAGTTGAGCACTAAATCAGGGCAGTGGTAACCTTTTTAGTTTCGTGTTTAAGTCGGCAACTGTTTTGATTTGTTAATCTTTTAATATTTTCACTTTGAAACCTTTCTAATAAATAAAAATTAAATTGTCTGTCTCTGAGTCCTTTATATAATCGTAAACTATGCAAATATTACTTTTTGTAATAATTATATTCTCTATGTTGTTGCAATTTAGGTTTCAAAGCTAAGCAGTAATTTATATCTAGCTTAAATTGCGATATTGCTTAATATTAAAAATGTGTTAAGCAACACTGCTCATATACTGTCCCTTTCAAGGAGAAGACACTTCGTAAACATATTATTATTTGCTAAGACACAGTATGACTGTATTTTTTATTTCAAATGCAGGTCTTTTTATTAGTGTTAGAATAGCAAACGGGCATGTAGTGCATATTTGACCTGAAAAAAAGTGTACAGAAAGTTACAAAATTGTGCCTTGACGTTTTTGAATCTACTCCTGACTAACTAAACAGAAAAGAATTTATTTTTGTTGTCGATGGTTGTTCAATTTACAATAAAGAAGGGTTTATTTTTATATTATTCAATTGAACTCTAAAGTGAATTTGTGAGATAGTGAAAATGGACCAATCTCTAGCCATCCGTCTTTTTGGAATTATTTTAAAACAGATTAAAACATTGCGTCCCAGCTGTTTTGGAACCGGACTTTTTTAAAAACACACGTATAAACTTATTAAAAAAAATATCAATACTTTTCGTTTCAAAATAAGACCATATAATTCTTGTGATAATATAAAAAACGTTAGACATGTTTTATATTTTCCCATCGGGCTTGTTTTTCTATACTATTGATTTAAATGTGTTTAAACGGGATTCTATGGATTAATAGAAAAAATTTAACATCCTGTAAAAAAAACCATATTAAAATTTGATTTTCTCGGAAAAACTTGACTTTTATTTTGGCTATTGTTATTGATGGTAAAATAACATCTGTACTAAACAAAAAATTAGAGGCGCCATAGCCTTTTTCGATACAAACCTAGAATTGACAAATTGTCAAATTGTGACATATTTTAAAAAGTTAGATGGATTCGTCGTTGTGAATCTTGTGACGTAAGACGACGTTGTATAGCCACAAAAAAAATTCCTATTTTACTTGTAAATTGTGGTATTCTTCAATTACATTTTATCAAACCACTTTAAGCTTTAAGTTAAAAAAACACAACAAAAGAAGGCGCTTTTAAGAACCTTTAATATTTACTAAGCCCAATTTATCTTACCATTTTTCGAATATAACGCGATTATGCCTTTTGCAAGACTAATAAAACGATTAAACTCATAAAATTTTTTTTTTAAATTTAAAATACCCAAAGCTGCAGGTTTCACATAATTTAAAATATAAATTAAAAAAAAATCAAAAAACATTTTTCAATTTGAATTATATAAATTAAAATAAAATTTAACCCTCATGTTTAACATGTATTTTGCTGCTTTTTATACTTTTTTAAGAATTTTTTGTGGTGAAAAAGTTATTGAAATCGAAACAGATTTTAAAAATATGAAAGTGGATATTTTATCAGAGAATAATACATTCAGATCAAATGCCTACAGTCAAAATAACCAGAGCACATTTGTAATTTCAAAAATCGAATCGACATCAGGAGAATCATCTAATCACGAAACATTGGCCTTTAAGGACAAATTTAAAACAAGCAATCCATTAACAAGTGAAATTTCCAAACAACTAAAAAAAAATTTTAATACTTCCGAGTCTATTTTTCAAAATGATAAATTGCCATCTAGATCAATTGATTTAAGGAAAGATCAACAAACTGACAAAAAGACAGATATTACACTTATAATTGGAAAGCCAGTAGCAATTGTAAGGCCTTTTAGGGTTATTGCTAAGAGCCAAGATGTTACTGCCCATGTATCTCAACTCTCTAATTTAATTGGTCAAGTTCAAGCGTCAAATACAGATAACGAATTTTCTAGTTTTGTTGGACCTTCTTGCCCAGAAATCCAGTCAATTAATAATAGAAATGTTAAACGAACAAAGAAAAAAGGGAAAATACGCAGAGGGTTAGCTAATGCAGCACTTAATGTAATTGATACTTTTTTTGGTTAATAAACAATTATTATGATGTTTGTATGAATATCTTTTTATCTACAATTTATTAAGTTAACTTTTAGCTATAGACATTATAATAGATATAAACTTTAAATATTTCTATATGTTGAGATTTTTATTCTTGAGGTACCTCAAATAATATAAACTATGTGCTTATGCACGAAATAATCCGGCTATATTAAAAATGTTTTTTTTAGTTTTTGTTAAACTGTAAATTAAAATCTTTCATTATATTGGTGCTGACGTACGTGTCATAGGACCTCGAACGCAGATTCTTACAACAAATAACAAAATACTTTTGTATTTAAATTAGGAATAAAAAAAGTGCATTTTGATTTTTTTTAGGTGATGTTTTTTCTCTAAAAATAAATCAAAAAAAAATATAATCTTGAAATAACGAACGGATATAAAAGCTTAAGTAAACTTATTAAGTTCAAGAAAGCGTATTCACAGCATAAAATAATTTTTTTTGTAAAAAGCATCACAAATTATTTCGATAAATTTTTTTTATTGTGATTTTGATTTTAGAACAGTTTAAAAAATTATCAAAAATCTAAATGAGTAATACTGTAGAAACTTTACATTACTAAAAATGTTCAATTTTGTAATTAAATTACGCAAACAATATATTTTAATGGTTAAAAGGTTGCCATGATACGGTATCTAGTCGTCAATGTTCTTTGCATGATATTAAATGGTAAAATAATATTTTGTCGAGATTGAACACAATACATTTTAAGTAGCTTATGTATGTTTTCAATGTATTTTTATTGTTTCTGTGTTCTTATTTCTTTTTCGAAAATCTTTAAACAAATAATAATCAATGTAAGAGATACATATGGCAACAAAATGTTCATATTAAGTCGTAAAAAAACTTATAAGCATATTTAATCTTGATTTTTACCTTTATTAAATTTTTAATGAAAAAAATTATAAATTAAAAAAAAAATTAATCCTTATGATTTATCTAAATTCTATATTATTTTGTATTTGGTTGAATATTCTTTGTAGCGAAGAACTTTTTAAACCAACTATTGATTATAAAAATTTTGCAGATGATCAATTGTCAAAAAACGTGGCAGAACAAGCAGATAAAATTAGCAATTGTCATCAAATCATCCCATTAAAATTTAATTTAAAAAAAGACAAAGAAATACCAGATTCTAAACGCAAAATAGAAAAAATTACGCCTGGTGATCCTAAAATAAATACAAATTTACAACAAAGCTCATTGATTTCCGAGTCAACCTTTAGTCACCATACCTCTTTGACATCAAACAAATTGAATAGTTCAGGAAAAAACTATCAAAAGTATTATGAAAAACAAAAAAAGCCTGTAGCTGTTGTTAGACCTCATAGAGTTACCACAACCGAACAAGGCTTTACGGTGATAGCATCTGAAAATGCTGCTCAAGTAAGACAAGAACAAGCATCAAACACAGAAAATGAAGTTTCAAATGCTTCTGAGCAGTCAAATCTTCAATTAGAATCAACAATTAGAGATATTGAACGGCCTAAAAAAGAAGGAAAAATGCGAAAACGTTTAGTTAATGGTGCATATACCATTTTTAGATTATTTTTTGGTCAATAAAAAATTATTTTATATTTTGTCAAACTTTTTTAAATTTCAATTCAAAGTGTTATCAACTATATTTTTTCCTAAAAACCCGAATTTCAATATTTAAAAATTTTTATCGTAATCTGGCTTACAGGTTCTAGCATAATGATTAAAGACCAAATAAATAAATCATCGTGTTTTTTCTTCTAATGAGTTTGCTCAAGACTGGTAGAATAAGTAGATCGCATGCCTGTTTATCAAACAAAACGAAAGCCGGTTGAATAATAACATTTAAAGGAGGCTACTTATATAATTTAAAAAACGTTGTTTCAAAAATTTTAAAAATTCTTTAAATTTATTTTTTTTTACGTAAAAAATTATAGCTTTAGCAGTATTGTTATGCAAAATATGCGTTTTTAATCTTTCAATGTATGTAATCATTAAACCGGAAGAAAAATCAACTTGAATTGTTGATATAATTTCTTTGTAAAAAACACTCTTGAAACCACATTAATATCTTTAACTAATTCAATTCGCCATCCCTGCGATATTACTGTACATACAATATTATGTAAAGATTTATAATCAGACGGCTTTGTAAGATGTCACGAATTTTTTTTGAATGTAATTCTGAGAAAAAACCTTTATTAAAAAATATCTGAATGACAATGAATGTGATTGGAACCAACATAATGTGATTTCTAGCACAAAGACGCTTTTTATTTAATTATCTTCAAATTGGCTTTTAATATTATTTTTGTGATAAATTAAATCACTGTCTTTTATTGTCTTTAATTGAACAAAGAAGCGAACTCCTTCTCGGTGATGGCCAATATATGTTTTTTTGGCTACCAGTAATCCACTTTTTATTTTTTGGCGCTTATTTCATTTTTAATAGAATTATATAAATTTAGCCGAAAACCTTACTTATGAAATTATCTTGAATCTAACAAAATCAATTAAATCATCTTTTAAAATTACGAAATATATAAAAATGATTTTAATTGATTCAAAAGTTCTAAATTGTTCATAAATAACCTATCTAGAATTAAACATCAAATTTTACAAATTAGCAACTGAGCCTTGTTACTATGTTATCACTGTTATAGTTGATGCGTTCTTTCGCAATACTTAAAAATTAAAAATCAAATTTTAACCCTATGTTTAAATCCAGAATTTTTTTATATTTAATATCTGATATTGCATGCGCAAGTAATTTTGAATTATCAGATAGCGAATGTAAAAATAATTATGTTTCTGTTAGAGAAAGATTAAGACTTTTTGATTTAAAAAATAAAAACTTAGACACAATATGGAACACTGTTAAATACTCTTCGATGAGATCTGAACCTGAATTTGCACAACAATCAAAACTAGTTTTAAATGATACACAGGTAATTCCTTTTTCTCAAAAATTAGAAGCAAGGCCAATTATTTGCAAAGATCAAAATGACAATATTAATTTTGAAACACAACATAAAATAAAAACTACTAAATCGGCGACCAGTGAAACTTCATTTATAAATGAAAATTTTTTTTCTACAAATAAAAACTTAACCGGTGCAATCCCAAAGCAAATTAATAAAAATTTAATGAGTTGTAAAGCAGAAGTTCTTGAACAACCGCGAAGTTCTCATAAAGTTACAACCATTGAAAATCAAAATTATATTAATGCTAAACAAAGTAGATATAGAAATGATGTTCCTGTGATAGATGACATACTGCTTAAAAGGGCATTAAAACAGAGAAAAAATATTTCAAATCATTGCCCTGAGGCGCCTGCACATATTTATGATATTTCAAATGAATTTAATAGTGATAGAATCGATGCAAATGAAGAACTATCAAAACAAACAGTGCCCAAAAAATATAAAAAAGATGATGATGATTGCATTAGTGCCTTGTTCTCTTTTCTAGACTGTTTTTTCGGTTAAATAAAATTTTCAGCATTATTTTTTGATTTAAAACAGTAAAGCAATTATTTAATCGTTAAAATAGTAGCATTAAAAAAATTAATATAGATAAAAATTTTCACATGATTCAAATCTTTTAATAAACGTAAGCTCTGCTGTCAACATTATCAAAGTGTAAATCTAGATTACACGCTTCTTAATCCTTTTAACTTTACTTTTCAACTTTTTAAAAACACACACTTAATTAAAAATTTACACGCTTAATCCTGAGGTCACATATTGCTATCTAGGTCGATTGTATTAAGCAAAGCGCGTCATATATTGGATGAACCTTTAAATTGTATAGATTATAAAAACGCTTGATATCTACATATTTCATTTAACTAAACATTTTGAAAAGGCGAAGCACCACAATTTATATATAAAAGCGCCAATACTATCACAGCTAATATGGTAGGTTTTCTAATGCTACTAAACATGATTCCAAAAGATTTTTTCGTACAATTAATCCTTTAAATTTTAATATTATGTATTAAATATAAACAATTTTTATATAAATTGAGCAACTAAGACGTCGATAAAAACCATGCAATTTTCTTTAAAAAATTTTGAATTGAATTCTACAACTTTAAAAAATTTAAATGCAGCTTAAAATATAAGCAAATTTTATGTTTTTATATAATTTTTGTAAAAAATTGTGCAAGATTCAGTCATTTCATTTTCTTGCATAAATAAAGTTTAACATTTTATAAATTGCTGTAAATTTTGTTTATTGTGATTAAAAGTTGATATAACACATAAAGTTTATACAATATCTACAATAAAATTAATACTTAAAAATTCTAATATATCAAATCAATAAAAAATTATTTCACTTGCTGATTAAAATAAATTAAAAAAAAATATTTGATTGTAATTTTTTGCTATAAATATAATAATTGGTACCTAAAAAGATTTTAAATGCTTTTAATACTACTATACTTTATTTTTTTTTTATAAGCTTTAATAACGTTGTTAAAGTGAACAAAATTATAAAACATTAATTGCAAAAAATATTAGAAACTTATATATATTAAAAATTACTTAACCCCATGTTAAAAATTAATTATATTTTATATCTATTATCTGATATCGCATGCGCAAGTAATCATGAATTATCAGATAGCGAAGGTGAATTTAAGAATGTTTCTGTCAGAGATAGAGCAAGACATCTTGATGTTAATAATCAAAACTCAAGGAATCCTCAAAAAACTTTAGAATACTCTTGGATGAGATCTGATGCCGAACAAAAACCAAGATCAAAATTAATCTCAAATTATGGACATGAAAATCAATTTTCGCAAAAATTAGGAGCTAGGATAGTTTGTAACAAAAATAAATACGAATACATTAATTTAAATTCACAAAATAATTCAAAATCTTATCAATTAACTACCGATGAAACAGTGTTTACCTACGAAAGTGAAAAATCTAATTGCAATAAAAGGTTAACTGGTGCAATACCGAAACAAACAAACAAGACCCATTTAAAATTTAAAGCTGAAGTTCATGAAAAACAACAAAATTCTGGAACATCTGAAAATCAAAAATTTATCAGGTCAAACCTAAATAAACAAATATTTGAAATTACACCGAAAAAAAACAATTATTCTCAAAATACATGTCAACAAAATCGAACTACTTCAACTCGATTACCTGTTACACCTAAACCAGTGCCAAGGCCTCAAAATAATTATGATATAGATGAAATTGAAACACCGCAAGAATCTAAAAAATTGATCTTACCTGCAAAATATAGAAGAGAAGATGATGGTGTTAGTGATTGTACTAGCTCCATTTTTTGTTTTTTAGATCTTGTTTTCGGTTAATAAAATTTTAAATTTTTTTATAAAAACCATTTAAAAGTAATTTAAGTATTTTTAGTATCCATAACACCTCATATGCCCTAAAATTTATTATTTTAACTATTTATTGGCTTATAAAATTATAATTGTCAAATATAACAAAGAAATGTAACAATCTGCTTGATGAAGTGAATGAAATCTTAATTTTTTTATTAATAAGCTTTTAGAATTCTTTGATACAAATCTGCTTGATAGACGCCACAACAATTATGCTTAAAGCACCCAGATGTTAACCTATAAAATAAATGACGCATTATAAATTAAATTAAACATAATTTATAAATAAATCACACAAAATAATTGATCATTTTAATAAATAAGAATCGTTTATTTGTGTTTTAATAAGTAATAAAATCCAGAACTCAATGTTGTTAATGCATAAAAAATATAAATTAACGTAAAACTGCATAAATACAAATAAGAAAAGAAATGCCACATACAAATTTTTAATCAATACATTTTAATTTAATAAATATTTCTCTATGTGCACTTCTCAAGGAAGAATATATAAGCGCTCTTTTTGTTAATAGGCTCAGTAACCTTTTCTATCTTTTGATCATTACAATAGTACCAAACCTCTTTCTTAACGTAAGCCGTGTAGTGTCCATCTGATCCGATGTTTTTGAATGAAGTGGGTGAAATGTGGTTAGAAATTCCAATAATATTGTATCTTACGCCTTGAATCGAAATTGTGTCTATGGGAAAATCAATGAAGGTTTCTAATTTCTCAAAAGATTTCCCATTAAATTTAAATCTTTTGAGTTGAATGATCAAATATTTCGGAAATTCTTCAAAGTCAAGTTTTTTGTAAAAGATCGAAAAATTATTACAGGCCTCGCATAATTTTTTTTCTCTTCCAAAAATATATTCTTTCTCTAAAAACAAATTTATACAATCAGAGAGTGTTATTGGTTTAGCAAGAAGTTGAATTAGACTTTTAAGAGGCGAGAACTTCACACCAAACAATTTTTTATAATTGTAATTTGAAATTGTCATTTTTATAAAAGGTCTGTCTATAACGCAATTTTCTTCTTGATTATTTGATGTGTTTGACGTGTTAGGTTCGCATGAAAGCATAAACAATTTTTCAATATTTTCATACAGAATAAAAGCATTAGAATGATCTAAAAAAGGCGTAAGACGAGATTTAAGAATATCATAAAGATTTTCATCAGTTACATCTTTCAATCGAACTAAAAAATTAAAATCAAAGTAGTAATATCCCCAAATAGACCATGTGACAATAGAAGCCCAATAATATTGAGAATAAAACTCTTTTCTATATTCATAACAATAAAGAGTAGTAGAGATGTCTGAAAGAACAGTTGAATCAGGAACCAAAACCATTTTCCCTTTAGATTGAGTTATTACAAATAAGATATCGTACTGAAAATCGTATTCAGAATACAATTCTTGTCTTAACTCACTCACGGTATTTTCTCCTTTAGCAAAAATTTTTAAAGGCACTTTCTGAGGTGAATCATAAAAAAGCACGATTTCTTCAAAATAAAAACCATCAATAGGCACAGGAATTGAATGTATAAGATTAGGTTCAAAAATAAATCTTGATGATTTACAATTACTACACACAATTGAAGACTTCATCTTAGAGAAGAATAAGTCAGTTACAACTGATCTATTTTTATCTAACCATTTCCTATAATCAATTTCTGGATCACATGACTCAGTTTTTTCTATAATTTCAATAGACTCTTGACTACTATAAAAATCTCGATATCTCTTATCAGTTCCTTGAATAATTTCTTCATGAATTATATCAAAAAAATCATTTATAAATTCAACAGCATCTTGTTCTTTACTCTCCAAGTAAAAAGACTTTTTATCCCCTAATTTTTGTTTAATACCAATAGGAGCCACTGTCTCGACATGACCTTCCCCATACGATGCCAATTGATGAATTGCCTTAGTTAAGGGCATATGTTCAACATCAAAAAGGGTTTGATTAGGCAAAAGTAAATGATCAGTAAATTCTCTACAAGCCAAAATACATTGTAAAGCCGAGTTCATAAAACAAGTATTCCCCAAATTATCTAATCCAAAAACTCTAGTTTTTCTTCTTAAACTTTCATCAAAACCTGGATTCCCATTCCTTCTCCTATTAAGAATTAGATGATTTTCTCTCTTAACAAGATCACCCATTTTTGTAAGAGGATGAACAACAAACCCACTGATTTGTGAAATTCTAAATTTTTTCATAAAAAGTCCAAGATCTAAATTAAATCCAATAATTGATTTAAGAAGATCAAAAGCCGTTAAATTATTATCATGATAAACTTTTCGTGCATTATATTTCCTATCACCAAGTCTAATTTGATTAAGTTTTTTTTCTAAATGAGTTTTTTTAGTTAATTTTACAGAATCATCAATAAAAACAAATACGTGTGGGCTTAAGATAGTAGTAAAAGGACATTGTATATCAGATTGTGTTAGTAAAACCAAATTATTATTGTCCGAAATACGATCATTAAATGGTTGTGAGTTATTTTCCATATCCACTAAAGGGGTAGAGACAGGATTTAAATTTCCGAATAAATTTATATCATAGGACGATTCATTTCCCGTATCCGCGAGGGGGGTAGATTCAGAATTTTCATTTGTAAAAACAATTTTTTTGTTCTCCTTTAAATTTATGAATTGATTATTAATTTCTATTTGTAAAAGGTTTTTATCCAAAGTATCTTTTCTATTTGTTTGGTTTGTTTTATTCAAAGAAGATTTATCCACAGATTTTGCATCCGAAGCATTTTTATCCAACCCCGTTTTATCTAAGGATTTTGCATTCAATGCTGTCCCATCCAACCCCGTTTTATCTAAGGATTTTGCATTCAATGCTGTCCCATCCAACGCTGTCCTATCAAAAGAAGTTTTTTCAAGTCGCATAAAAAGGGTTTAGTTTATTTTTTAAAATTGAAAATAAAAAAAAAAGTAATGCAAACACGAGGACAATTAAATTTAATGGTAGACCTTTTGTTAGAACTAAGCATTTTAATATGGAAAAACTAGGGGTATATAAATTATAAGAATGTAATCAACACCTGCAATTAGCCATTCAAACCCCGACCATCCTCTTAATTTCTTTGTTTTCTTCAAATAAATTTAATGGTAGACCTTTTGTTAGAACTAAGCATTTTAATATGGAAAACTAGGGGTATATAAATTATAAAAATGTAATCAAACACCTGCAATTAGCCATTCCCGTACCCCGACCATCCCCTTAATGTCTTTGTTTTCGTCCTCCCTACATTCCTCTACTCCTTCCCGTACTTAACCCTATTCTTCCTCATCTTTTTCTTTATAAAGTGCTTCTAAATGATTGTGATTAGGACAAGGTGGTAAAAACCAATTTGAATTCGAATATCCTTCTAATGGCATTTTATTCCTAGAAATCATTCTACTATGAGAACCAATCATTTCTAAATCAATCTCTTTCTCTTCTCCTTTCATTTCATTTTTTAAGTTTTTAGAAGTTCGTTCTACGTCTCTAAGATGATTATACAAATTTTTTTGAATTTCAAAGAGTTCATTTCTTAATTCTTTATCTTTTTTATCCCAAGAGAGATAATTAAAAACTAAATCTTCACTAAGAAAAGCCTCATAAAGTTCATCATAAGAAGCTTTGTCTTCAGAATAATTTTTTAAAGTCTCAAACAAATTTTCAATAATTTCATTATAAAGTAAATCCATTTTAAAAAAATTTAAATAAAAGGGAGGGATGCAGGGATTTTATATACGAAACCCCCTTCTTTCAATTTCTTAAATGGCTATAATTTGTGAATTTTGTAAAAAAATTTGTTTTTTAATTGAAGGCGAGTACATTTGTGAAGAAGGTCACATTTCTAAATTTGTTAAAGAAATATCAGAAAATACTGAATTTATTAGGAGAAGTAAAGTTGTTAAAAAGAAAATAGAAGAGAACGTTTATAAAAATTATGATTCTTCTTATAAACATCTTTTAATGTTTAATCTCCTTTATTCTTGTCTTTCTGAATCTTTAGGATTGAATAATGAAAAGTATTTTGGTTACTTTATAAATTTTATTTCAGGAGATAAAAATAAAGTTTATGATGAAATTAGAATGGATTACACAACAATGGTACTCCTATTGTATTTTTCTAAAAGAGAAGAAGCACAAATTAACAAAAAAATAATTTATTATTATGATTTTATTGATGAAATTAAAAATATAGAAATTACTAAGAGAATTGATCATTTTAAAAAATTGCTAGTAATGCAATGGCATAATTTAGATAAGAGACATACAAATTATAATGTTTATTGCATAAAAAGTAGAAGGAATATCTTAGAATGTCTTACTGGTTCAGAAATCCCTTTAAATTCAATACAAATTCAAATTTATAAAGAGACAGGGTTTATGGATCCCTTAGTTGAATACAACAAATCCCTTTTTCGCATGAATTTAAATCCTGATTTAAATTGGTTCATGCAATTTTTAAGAGAAATTTCTAAAAAATTTTGCATAATTTTAACAAAGGACATGATTTTTTATTTTGAAAAATTTTTTTACATAAAAAAATCTGAGAAATGTATTTCTATTCCTGAAGATGATATTTGTATTTTTTTATTTCTTTATAACAATTACAAAAAAATTAAGTTCATAAGAAAAAATATTTTAAAATCTGATAAAAGAGAATTAATAGTTTTAATAATTACTTTTTTAAAAACCACAAAAATCAAATTTTATGAAGAAGTTCATCATTTCATTTATAAAACGGGAACAGGAAATAAAGAGGATTTCTTAGGAGGGAGATATTTTTACAAAAAAAATTTGCATAAAAAAAGATTTGAAAGCATAAAATTTTATTTAAAAAAAATGCAAAATTTATTAAAAAACAAAAAAAATTTAAAAGAAAAAAAGGAATATATTGAAAATGAAATGATTTGATAAAGAAAGGGAGATAAAGTAAACCCTGATTATTAAAGAAGGGGTAAAGATATCGATGATAAAAAGTAAGTTAAGGGAACCTGGGATAATAAACGAAAAAGTAAAATAAGGGTACTTTATTATAACGGCTTATATAGCCTAGGGGTAACAACAGATTATAAACGAAATAGTAAAATAAGGTTTAAAAAAACATTTAAATATTTTATAGGGTTAAAGGTACTGTAGATAATCTCATTTGTTTTTAAAGCCTTAAAGTAATTTTATATGTTTTTAAAGCCTTGTGATCTAATTTTATGCGTTTTTACAACCTTTGGATTCCAATTTTTAATGTTTTTAAAGCCTTGTAATCTAATTACCTTTGGATTCTAATTACCTCATAGTCCCCTACAATTTTTAATTTTAAACATATTTTATTAAAATACTTTCTTCAAGATTATTCTTCAAATAAAAACCATCAAGTAAATAAAGTTGAACTTCTGAACTCTTTCTATTCCTGGGGGCCTCAAACTCAAAAGAAATTTCTTGACTTTTAGAAATTTTTATGAATTTTTTATGCAAAATATTATCAATAGAAATAAAAGCAGTCCAGGAATGTTCAAGGGGGGTATCAATAAAAT
Organism: Tagiades litigiosa; assembly: GCA_018248735.1. NCBI lineage: Eukaryota > Metazoa > Arthropoda > Insecta > Lepidoptera > Hesperiidae > Tagiades > Tagiades litigiosa. The sequence continues at coordinate 2,181 of DWJH01000031.1, read as the reverse complement.
GAGTATGGACATTAAGAAGGTTATTGGTGGTAGTGAAACGGGCTTTAATTGTAACTAATGAACCTTTAGGAATAATATTAGTAGGATTCTTAATATTAGTAGGACTCTTTATATTACCAGGACTCTTAATATCAGTAGGATTCTTAATATTAGTAGGAGTTTTAATATTAATAGGACTATTTCTATTAATTTCTTCATCATTATCTTCTTTAATATCACTACCTTCATCTTCTTCATATCCTTCTTCTTCAATTAATCTTGTTTTTTTCACAGTTGCCACGAATTCATCAATTACAATTTTAGGAATAGATTCCCTTAACTTCTCGGCTTCTTTTAATTTTGAATTTTCTAAAAGGCATTTTAAGGCATCTCCTGGAATTTTCCCGCCTTTTTTAATTTTAAGAATGAAAAGATCTTTAAAATTTACAAAAGGATATTGAAGAAGGTAATACTCTTCATCAAAAACAGCCTGGACTATCATAGATTGTAAAATAAAAATTTCTTTAAGAAGATCAATATATCCTCTATTAAAAGCTATTAATTTCATACACTCAACTAAGGACAAACTTGATTTTACGATTTTTTTCTTTTCTAAAGGGGAAACCAAACCAGTTCTAAATAAAAAATCATAAAAAATGTACAAACCATCAGGGACAGTTTTAGGATCTGGTAAAGGAAAACCAAAATCTTCACCAACTTTATCTTTAATAGATTTAAACAAAGAAATGGGTGAGGATGATGATACAGTAGATGATGAAAGGGTAGATGATGAAAGAGTAGATGATGATAGGACAGATACGTTAACACTCTTCTTATCATTATTGTCATCTTTAATATCCTCTTTAATATCATCTTTACTATTATTCTCTTTACTATCATTTTTACTATCATCTTTTTTATCTCCTTCTTTTTTATGCAAATTAAATTCAACTGATTTTGATAAAATCCAAATCAAATTCCTTACATTTCCTTTTTTACGAAGGTCTTCATTAAAATATCCAATTATTTCTTCCATTGATTTAAAATTAACTCCAAGTCTATTTTTATTTTTCATTGATTTCCATTTTTTAAATGCATAAAAAGGTAAGGCCACCCCGAGAATTACACAATAAATCAAAAAAGCCGTAAAAGCATTCTCCATAATAATTTCAGGAATAGCCATAATTTCTCCACTTTTTGATTCAGTGTTAAGCCACGAATTAAAAGATTCTTTATTTTTCATAATAACGTACGCTTTAGAAATATTCATGCAAATATTTTCATATTCTTTCTTTTTGTTTTCTGGGGCTTTTTGAACGGAATATTTCATCAATAAATTTTGCATTTTTCTCTTAATTTGTTTAGGAGTAGCATTTAGAGAAACACCAAGGATTTCTAAAGGATCAAAATCTTTTTTTATTTCCATTTTTATAGTTCGAATGTTATTTATAAAAAAAGAAACAAGGCATAAAAGCATAAACAGCATAAAAAAAGAAAAGAAAGAAGTAGATTTTCTAGAAGGGCAAGTACTGCATTTAAGAAATTTAGAGGATTTTCTTGTAAGGCAAATGTACATATAAACCAATGTGATAGGTATTAAGAAAGATAAAGCCAGGTAACTTGAGGCTAAACCAGATTTATCGTATTCGTAACTGTAAGACATTTAGGGGGGTATTTTAAAAATAAAAAAAAGGAGTGTTTATGCAGATAAGAAAAAAATTAAATAGAGTAAAAATGTTATGTGAGTAGGGGGGGGGGTTAAAGCATGTGATATAATAAGGGAGTTAATTAAGAGAATGAGATATTTAAAGTTGATATTTGCTTAAGTTTTTGTTTATGTTTAGAAAGACGAATGCATAAAATGTTACAAAAAAATATATTTTTAATTGTGGTCGCCCTTTTTCATTCTTAATTATCTCTATTATCTTTGACCCTACACTGATCCCTTACTCCCCTAGTACTCTAAACCCCCTTATCCTAATGCACCCTAGTACTCAACACCCCCCCCCCCTTGTCCTTAATCCCTTACCCCCTATATCCTGCCCTTAACCTATACTACTAAAACCTATTACCTTACACACCCCCCTTGTCCTTAATCCCTTACCCCCTTATATTTCACACAACATACCACACCCCCCCCCCTTCTACTTTCATACCTCCCTTTTTTCCCACTTCCCTCATTATCTCATCCAATCCTCCTCC
>DWJH01000030.1:0-17869 GCA_018248735.1 Tagiades litigiosa | reverse complement strand
TATTAATTATTTACACTGATATCATTACAACGTGAGTGTCCTTTAATTTCGTCTTCAACAAAATCTCGTACATGAGTAGCTAGCATGGAGTGGCGTCCGCAAACATGACTGACGGGTGGTTTTAGCCGCACCGCATATTATCCGACAAGAAGCCTTCTCCTGCGTCTGTTGCGATTACCAACAAAATATGTATATATAAAGTGTGTTATACATAATACAAATATTCTTTTTTATACAAGATTAAACTTATAGGTTCGTATAACAGTCTATATTATTTCAATATATTTTCTGAAGTAGCAATTTATACTAGGATTCAGATAAGATTACTGAATTTCAAGGTTAAAAAATTACGACCCACAGGTAAACTTTAGTAACGAGTTTTAAGTGGCAACGTCAACTTTGAGTTCTAAAATATATCAAGTATTCAATAATAATTTCAAATACCGTACACCTGCGCTACATTCTAGCACTTTCAATATTGTACGCTAGCTGCATCTATGAAATGACGCTTCATAGACAATAGAGAACAAAATGTTTTATCGAGCAACTATAAAAAAAAACTTATTAGTAGCATAAATCGGTTATACATTAATTCCTTTGTTATTATGAGGTTTTTAATTAAAACAGAATTTCTAAATGTTCTTCACTTCACTACTCGTAATCATAAGAAGAATTATTTTTGTATTTAAACGAACGTTATCAAAGAAATTATACTTAGATGATGTTACACTTTATAAAGATAAATGTCAACTTAAGATATACCTATTATACAAGCATACTAGGTTTTATATGTAACGCTTATGTTTCGACGGCATTAGCTAAGGGAGAGATTTTAACTCTTTTTTATCCTTTTAGCAAGTTTAGATTTAGTATTATAAAAATAACAATCGTGAAATCAAAACGTAACTTCGTTGATTGTTTAAATCCCCTAACACAGAATAGCCATTATAGTCCGACTTTGAACTGAATAATTCGTTCTGTCTGTCCAGACCCACTAATGAAGACTAATTGACAACTGCGGAGAATTTTGAATTGTTTGTCATTGTTACTGCGTAGCGAAAGGCAGAACACTTTGATTTTATTCTGATGCTTACTCATGCGAAATAAATATTATTATTATTTTAATTTGAGGGTATTGTACGGATCGACAGTTGAATTGTTTTAGGGGACCGCTCAAATTTATGACCCATCTCAATTATAAACATCGATGTGTGCCAATCTTAAGGTCATAGCTGCGTTGCTTAGTTTGAAGTGTAAGTTAGTCACATCTATTCTGAACATGAGAGCCACCATACTCTTCAAGCAGGACCTCAACTGGCTGTTACAGTTAAAATATGCTACTTATGCTATAAGGTATATTTATATTTTACTAGCTATCCCCGCAGACGTCGTCCTGCCCGAAAAAGCTTTAAGCGATATGCCGACAACAGCGCCACCTACCAGGTCCAATACCAACTCAGAATCCTTCTTTGGCTCATGCACAATAACTTTGCAAAAGATCATCACATGATCAAATGCATAGTTTACGATTCTATAAAGGACTCTGAGACGGACAGATAAACATTAATTTTTATTTTTAAAAAGAATATTTCGTATAAAAGATTTAATATTTTTTTATTAATATTGTACTAATAGCATACAATAAATAGCGCATGAAGCTACGGTTATGAAGTTCCGGTATGCCCTCGACCCTTACCTCTATCAATCAACAGCTGGTACAGCATTGCGGATGATTTTTCAGGGTTCCCTGGTAAATAACAGTTATATAATGGCAAGCTGCGTAGTATTATCTAATTTCAATCACAAAATAAAGTCTATGTAAAATGTTTCTGTGAAATATTTATTTCCTGTTTTTTTAATCTGGATATCTTTAGTGAGAAATAGGTAATTTTATCAGGTCTAGTAAGTTTCACAAATTTTCTGATAGACTAATTAACTATGCTGGAATAATCGTAAAAGTGCTTGGAAGGTTTAACTCAGTTATAAAATACGCCAATTGTTGGGCCAACTCTTTGAAGGTAGGTATGATTTCGGTGAAAATTTATTTTGTAAAATGATTGCGAGACAGCTGAATGAAGGAAGCTGATAAATTACTTACCTAATTTCCGTGACATCTTCGTGATTATCTGAAAGTAGCTTGCCGTGCACATTTCTTCAGAGGAGAGCAAATTGAGGAAATTGTAATAAAAGTGCGAGGAAGTAAAGAAGCAAGAAAAGGATGCAACGAGGGCTCTCCTTAGAGAACCATTTTTCAAACTAGGTAGTACCTTGGTTTCTAAGTTTACATCAGTGATTTACTCGGAGGCAAGAAACTGACAAGATGACTACTCAGCTAAAGAAGATAAATAAGGGTGAATTTATTGCACTCCATGGTTTTTGTTTTGCTACAGTGTTTTTGATTATTTCCTTTAGACTTCACTAACATGATCAATGATGATAATATAAAAATTTCTAAATAAAAATTAGTTTTCATAAAAAATTGTTTAGGATGTAACTTGACCGATTATGTTTAAAAATGTCTTGGTTTTTTCATAAATTTTTAATTTATTTTTTACTGACATTTAATTAAAAAAATACCCCTAATGAAATTGTGTTTTCTAATTCAATTTGCTAATTTATATATCATCTCAGCATCTTTTTCTTGTTTTAAACCTACTATGTACAATATAAATGATAAAAGAGAAGAATACACATCTGAATTTAAAAATCTTGAATACAAAACTAGTTTGAAATTCCTTGAAATTACAAAAACAACTTCATGCTTTTCGCCTATCTGCTGTTTAAACAACATTCTCTTGATGTGTGAAGCTAAAGAATTCGGTGAAAAAAAATCGGAATTAGGAAAGAATATATTATCGAGCGTATCAAAAGCCGTTGATGCACATGGCAAGATATTTAAGTTAGTCAACTGCTTATATACTAAAGACAATTTGATTAAAATAGGAAGAAAAGGAGATGGATGGCGTTGTGAAAACTACAATTCGATTAATGTATATGCAACTTTTGAAACAAATAACAAATGGTTTAAAGAAATAACAGAAGGAAAGATAGAATCTCCTATCAAGATAAATCATCTGCTAAAATATCACCGTATTTATCTAACTGTTGCTTTGTTTAAAGATGATTGGGAAGTAAAGTTTGAAAAACGCAGTTCTCGGTTGGGACATTTTTGCATATCACCAAATAAGAAACCTATGGAAAAAACTTTTATGTCTCAAAAAAATGAGATAAAATATGAAAAAGTCGATCGGTATAAAACTACGTATCATGTTGTTGCTTTACCATATGCTAAGAAGAAAGGCTCTTACCACAAACGTTATATGGTTTATTTGATTCCAATCAAAATAAATGATAAAACTTTTGATAAAATAGAATTTGATTCTAATTTAACAACTTTATGGGAAAGTTTCTACACTGATTATGCGAAAAATGATATTAAGAAAGTCATAACTGAGTTGATTAAAAAAGAAATTACCCTCGAAATCCCTAAAATAAATGAATTGCGATCTGAATTTAACATGATTAACTTTATTAACGATATTATAAAACTATCAAATGCATCCGGAATCGAATCTACCATGAAAACTTTTTTAAATGTCAATGAGGAAGGTACTGAAGGCATAGCCGCAATGGCTTCAGGTTATATTGAATGTATAAAAAATATGTCATATGTTGTAGCCAATGTTCCTCATATTTCATTTATTTTTGATATGGATCTTAAAAAGATACTATTTATTACCAAATATTTAGGATAATAAATCGTTAATTTTATTAGTTTTTGTGTGAGATGTATTCAAGGCCATCTTTGATATATGTGAGGTGCGTGGAATTTCGCGGGCGCTAAAATAATTAGAGACGATTCTGGTCCGTGATGTGCGGATAGTCTGTTTATACGGAGCTGGACTCTTCAGACGTCTTATAAGGCTATAAAAAAAGAGTTTTGTAGTTTTATATTTTATATTTTCACATATAAATCTGATCTCTTAATTTAAATTCAAAGATTTTCGAGCAAATCTTAAAACGATACTAGTTTAAGATCCCCTATACATTTTTAATTACTTTGTTTTTTTCTCCAATTTACTATTTTCATTTCTTATTTGATGTCTGAAGGTAATGTTTTGAAAATAAATTTTTTAGCTTAAGAAAGTGATCAACACGATTTACACGCTTTAATGCAAAGGCCGAATATTTTAAGATACATTGTTGCTTGTATATTGAAAATATCTAAAATGAAATGAGCAAAATAATTGATGGATGGCACATTGAAAAACTTAATGATAAAAATGTTAAAAGATTCATGAGCAGCATTAAAATTGTTAAGTTGCAAAATAAAAAGCAAAATAAATTAAAACAGCTATCGATTAAAAAAATAATAATTTTTTTTAGATTAAGGTTTACATTGCTAAAGTTGATTCGGAGATTATAACAAAAAATTAAACAATTTTGTATGTCGGTTTTAATACATTAAATGTTAAGGTTAAAAAGAATTTGCAGTTAAACTAAAGATAAATTTAAAGCAACATGCCAAAAAAAACAAAAGTTCATCTAATCAGATTCATTATTACCATGTATCATCTAAAATGAAAGTAATTGCAGAGATACAGAATATATTTAATTTCAATAAATTTTACATAACAAATCAATTGATATAAAAGATTTTGGCGCAATATTAAACGTTTATTATAAAAATTGTCAAAAGAAATTTTGTCTATATACTATTATTACACTAGCTTTATACAATAAATCCTCAGCTTTACAATTAAAATTAGCTAATTTATAGAAAAAATGTTTTTGTAGACTTTAACAGATTATGATTTGCTATTTTTTTAAACTGTAAGCAAATCATAAGTTTAATAGACAGAAACGCCTGTATTACGTCTATAAAAATATTTAATATATGATTTGACACGCTTTAGGCATCAAAACATAAAAAGTGTTCATAATTGATTAAAGAGGCCTAAAACATTTTTGATTCAACAGCTGCAACAATTCTTTATTTAAAATTTTTTTACAGCCGCCATCGATACATAAGTTTTTTTAGAATAAAATTACTGTTAAATTTAAAGGCTTGAAGTAAATTTCAATACAATTTATCAATGTTTTAAGATTTAAAATAAATTTTTAAAGATTTTTTAAATCTTCTATCAAAAAATAGAGAAACAATAATTTACGAATATTGTTTTTGTTTTGCTAATGTTTATTAAAGATATAAAAAACTTTTTTGTATCTTTAAGTTCTTGATTAAACTAATATTATATTGCAGTTTGGTCAAAGTTCAGCTCTTTCAAAAAATTTGTGTGATCCTTTCGAATAAAATTTTATATTACAAATCTAAATAACAACACAAGAGCTTGCAAGAACAACCACTTAGTGCGCAATAGTCCAGCTTTTTACCTCTGTAAAGCTTTAAATTTACAAAAAAACTTTTTTTTCTAAATCGACTAACGTTTTATCGCAAAGTAAAAGTAATTTGGTCTTAAGTTTGACACTATTTTTTTATTGTCAACGTTTTTTACACAACAATTAAGTATTTAAGACATGTATTTGAAAAATTTCATATAATGTTAAAGACTTTATTGTTTAGCACCATCACAACAAATATTTTCTTTAGGAGGTTGTTTTTAGGACTCCGAAGAGGAATCTTGAAACTCAAATACATCATTTTTATTGTTGATTTTTTTTAAAATCATTTTATTTCGATTGTGCATGATGTAACAAGGAGTTTGCACAGGATAAATTTTTTTCCCTAAGCAATTTTGTTGTTCGGACTTAGTGTTTTGTTTAAGGCTCAGTTCTTTTTTTAATTCTTTGTAGTGCATGTTAACCGGTTTACACATGTCTAAAAATTCTTTTGGCGGCTCTTCGTAAAAAGTTTTCTCCAAAATATCCAAAATGTCTTCTAAATTTTCTTGTAAGTAGTCAGTATCATCACTACTTACGTTAATACTGCCTTCATCAGATTCAATTTCTTTTAGGTCGTTTTGATTATGTTGTGCAGTATCAGCAAAAGGAATTTTATTACTATTGGTATAACGAAATAAATTGGTCTTGGATAAATCATAACTGCTTAAGATATTACGGTCATTACATGCTATAAAATTGCCAGTCTTAAACTTTTTTTTTATTCCTGTGCTTGTTTTTATTGAATTCATTAGGCTAACAAAAAAAAATTTCATAATACCGGGACAATTTTGATAAATTTTTAATGTTTAAAAAAATTTAAAATTAAACAAAATATTTTAATAATATAACATATTTGTCAATTTCTTTAATATTTTTTTTCTACTGTATGTATTTGATGTTAAAAAATATATATAAGAGTTGTAGACAAATACGTCATATTGTTTTTATGTTTTGTTTAATTTAATCTAATCTTGATTTATAAAATTCAAAAAGTACCCATGAAATTTATAAAATTTTTACTATTTTTTTCTCAAAAATATACGAAATGAAGAAGATAATATTATCGTGAGAAACGTATCTCTTTTAGAAAACAATTTTTTGTCAGAATTTCAAGATCAAACTTATGTAAATAATGGAAAAAATTTGTACAAAGTGGAAATTTTGATAGAAGCTGAAAACGATAAATGGTTTGGCATTAAATTGACAGAAGACATTTGTTTTTTTTTTAATAAACATACTAAAAAAGGACATGTTATAATTAAAGATTGGATGATAAAAATATATTTAATAATTCAGATTCTATGAGGGTCGATAAATTTGTTTTAAAATTTTACTTCGTCTATACTGATAAACCAATTGAAAATTCTAATCATTTTAGCAGGTACATTGGCGAAAAAGAAACTTACAGAACATTTAAATTACCTGAGAGGAGCTTTGAAAATAGATGTATAATTTTGAAAAACGATGGAGTTGCAATTCGTATGTTTCAAATAAAAGAAATGTGTAAAAGATTGGTGAATATTGGTCTTAACAAATTTGATAGATACATCGCCATTATTGATCCTGGTAAATCTGAAGATGCAATGGAAAATATAGAAGGCAATACAAATTTTGATCTTTATTATTTCGAAAGCTATTCAAAATGTTTTAATAGTCTTAAAAAAATTCTCAAAACTTAAAAGCCTTTAACTATAGTAGAAGCTAATACTATTGATTCATTCAATTATGATAGTACTTTGTTAATGTCAGACTTTGATATGCGTCTAAAAAAAATTCGAACACTATCTAAAAAAATATAAAGTAAAAAATAATAAAAGAGTAAGTTGTACTTTAATTTCACAATTTTTTTCCAAAAGTAACAATAATCTTGTTGAAACAAATTATATCGATTTTTTTGAATCTTTGTTTTTAAAATGCTGCGATTATTTTAAGTATATATTAGAAGGTAAAAGTTTATTTCTAATTAAAGGCCAATATGATATAGAATATTACATTAAAGCGCTATGTGAAATTGTTTTTATATCGTTCGATTTAGTCCAAGAAAATTTTAACGTAAATAATCCCAACGAAAAAATATTAATTTTCGAAACTATTATTTCAATACTCGAATCTAATCTTTTAGAATTTAAAGAAACAGTTTTTAATGATATCTTAGTAACAATAATTGTCAATGAATATTTTTTTAATTTTATTGGAAAGAAAATAAAGACGATAGATGATTATATTGTTGCTGAACAAATATTACGTGATTATCATAACATGTTTGTTTATGTGTCCAACTTGGCTCGTAGTATAGAAGATACATCTTCCTTGTTATTGAAATATCATTTGCCTATGTTTTTTGACAATTATAGCTGCAAAATCATATGTGCAATTGAAATTACATTCGAACGCCCAGCTATTTTTGGGTTAATTAAGGCATATAATCTAAGAAAAAAGGAGTAAAATTATTGCAGGATGTTGATTTTTTTATGTATAAATTAAAAAAACTATACACAACATTTGAGACTATAAAAATGAAAAAGATACATGTGATCGAAGTCAAATCATTTGTTAAAAGGTCAAAAAAAAAGTTCTACGTTAAAGATTATTTAAAGACTATGCACTAATTAAATTTTTTTTACAAAGTATTGTAAGGCATTTAAAATTTTAAATAAGACGTTTTATTTGTGATATACAAATTTAATATAATCAAACTGGGCAAATTGAAAATAAAAAAAAAATATAAATTTTTTACAATAAATAATTTAAATTAACAAAAATATTATTGAAGCTATTGTGTCAAGTTTGTTGACTAAACATATAGATGTAAGAGATCTAATAATTTTTCAAATAATACAACAATTATAATTTTTTAATTTAAATAGAGTTTTCGAGATTTTTTTTATCTTCGACAAAAACTTGTTAAGAACTTGACATAAAACTCAAGACTTGTGATTATATGTAGAAAACTATAATAACCACGTTATTAAGTACATAAAGTTTTTAATGCTCTTTTAAAAATTATAAAAATGTATATGTGCATTTGATTGTCTTAAATTGGTTTTTTTAATGTTAATTTACTATTATAAGCATATAGTATGATTCAAATGGAATTGGTCATATGATATCAACTCATGTAAACTGATAAATTAAGATAAAAATTAAAAAAAATAATAATAAAAAAGATTTTATTTTTTTTTGCAATGCAATTCGAAACTTTGCTATACAACAAATCTTTTTGCAAATCTAAAATCAGTTTACAGATCATTTACAAGTTGATATGAATCAAAACTTCCCCTTTTTCTAAGAAATTTCGTAAGGAGACCTGTTCTTATCTTTTAAATATTATGATAAGTATAGTTTTATTGCGATAAAAAGATATTAAATTATCATTTACATATGCTATGATTGTGATTAAACAAAAAGATTTTATTTTGATGCTTAATGTAGATGTTTTAAATGATCTATATATTTTTTTTTATTGATATTTACATGATCAAAAAATTAAAAAAAGGATTTGTAGATATAAATATTAAATTTAATTTTACCCTTATGAACTTATTAGTTGTGTTATTGGTTTTATTTCTGGGCGTTAAAAGCAAAAGAGATGATATCAAAATTAGAAATATATTACTTTTTGAAAATGACTTTTGGGACACCAATGACAAACAGGTTGAATCTGGTCAATTGAAATATTTAGGAAGGACAACACTATATATTAAAGATAAAAACGACAACTATGCTACACATGATTTCTATTTGAAAAATTTAAGATTTCTTAAAACGACTAATCGCGATTATATTGTTCTTGATGACTTCATGACCGAAGATGTCATACCTTCTGTGAAATTGTCTATGGATGATAAATCTTTATTTTTCGAATTCTATTTTACTGAAAAATTAATTGAAGACAGGGTTCAATTTCAAAAATTTAGAGGAAAGGCACAAAATCATATCATATTAAAATCCTCGGCAAAAGATATAGATCAAAATAAAAATAATTTAAATGACGTGGCTTTAGAATATGACGGATTATCAACACGCAAATATATTATAAAAGATATGTTAAGACGATTTGTATACCTTTATATTCTTAAAATTAACGATTATATTGCTAAAATAAACAAACATGAACCAAGTATCGGTTTAGGAACAAAGAATTTCAAGGCCGATTTTACTCTTTACTATTTTCAAGAATTTCCTGACTGTCTGAAAAATTTAAAAATGTTTGTTGATGAAATGAGTCATATAAAAATGATGAATTATATTGATGTACGAGGTGCCAAAAAGCAATCCAAAGTAAATGAGTCGTTTTCTGAGGAGCCGTCAAATTTTATAATTAGTTTAAGAAACAACTGTGAAGAGTTGAACGCAAATCAGCCTAATAGAAAGGCTCTTAAATTATTAGTTAATCAGTATATTGACTTCCTAAAAAACGAGATGTTACACAATAGAATACTTTTTCCAATATCAAGCCAATTTAACACCAAATATTATTTTCATAAAATTAATAAAATTATTTATAAATTAAATGGAACTAGACAACAAATAGTCGATGTTACAAACCCTGATTATGATAGATTAATTTCTGGAAATGCGATAAAGTTATTTGATATTGAGTTAAAAAGACTACAAGCAGATACTTTTAAAAAATTTAGCGAGTCTGAATATATTCAAAAACACTTAACGGCATTGCTTGGTAAAAAAATACAAACATTAGATGATTGGAGCATTGTTGAAATGATAATCTGTGATTATCATAATATGTTAGTGTACTTGGCTAATTTATATCACAAAAGAAAAGATAGCAAATGTTTATCGTACGAATATTATATGATATCTCCAACTTCTATTGACAATTACAAATACCGAATTATTGATGGAATTGAAATTAAATTTAAAAATTCGGCAAAATTTGGGGAAATCAAAGCATTTGACAAAGACGAGAGAGATATTGAATTTTTGGAAGGTGTCCACTATTTTATAAGCAGCCTTGATCGCTTCTGTTGTTCTTCAGAGGTTCTAAAAAAAATGAAAATCAAAAAGATTTTATTATGCTCAAAAGATAAAAAGCTTACGAAGGAGGTCGAAGTTAAAAATTTTATAACCAAATAGAAATCATAAAATATATATTTATTCGTTTTCTATATACCTTTTAACAAATAATTGGATCACGAATAAATAAATTAACCTATTTTTTTTAATATATTTATAAAATATTTAAATCTAATTATTGCATACAAAAATCGCTACCATATACATCTTATGTTTTCATTTGACTTAGTTGCTATCTGCTTATGATAGAAAATTTTTTGCTACTAAATACATGTCAAAGTCGGTCAATCTTTTTTTATTTTGGTCTCTTTGTATAAATTTTATTTAACCCCGCGGCACACCATTATAAGTGAATTAATTTTTACCACAAACCTGTGAAATTTAATTTTACCCGTAGGAATTACAAAGAATAACTTTTTAACATAATTTTTGGGATTTTCTGTCAATGCTAAAACATTTCAAAAATGTTTTGTGTCAAGCGACAGAATAGTTGGCGTCGGACTTGGTGCTCTTACGACGCCTAGTTCTCTGCATTTCTGGTCGTTGGAGTTTTGAAGGGATGCTTTCCCTGCAAAACCCATATAAGCAAACGGGAAATACCCCTGATCGACGAATTTCCGGACCAACAAATAAAAGGTTACAGTTTAGTCTTCCACAAAGTGATGCTTCGGCATCGCTTTACATTTTGTTTTCTAACTTATTATATTTTTTGAGAAATTAATTTAAACAATCTTTTTCATTCCACAAAGATCATTACGACGGATCATTTGCCCGACGATTCTTTGCGAATTTGCATATTTTTTGTTGTTTAATTGAATAAGAAAACGTTGTTCTTAATATGACGTAAGATTTGAAACTAATATAACGAATAAAACCGTAAATTATACAGCCTATAAGGAATGATTCAAGTTTAATCTATATCTGATGATTATTTTCCTATAATCTTGCACAAATAAATACTGTTTTTAAAATACAACTTGAAATGACAATATTAAAATCCAAACTTCATAAATCAATCAACTTAACATCTTTTAGTTCTAGAAAAATAAAAGAATTTTTTTATTTTTAAACATCTCTACTGTTTTGAAAAATTATTGTTTGGAAGCGATGTACGTTATTTTAAAACTATATGAATGCTTGTTATAGAAAATTATTATCAATTAATTTCAATGAATCATGTTTATTGTTCTGAAACTGTTGATATGATCGATTTGAAAAACTACATTTAGTTTGCCTTTTTAAGTGATAAAACTATTTTCTCTTTTTTTATTCAAATAAATTAAGTGATCATCATAAATTAACTGTGGTTTTTTTTACCCTTATGTTTTGGGTATTTTTTAATTTAATTTGTATTTTAAATGTCCAAGGAGATTTTATTAAAGCTAAAAACGTACACTTTTTAGAAAATAAATTTTGGGATGATCGCCAGGAGCAGATAAGAACGGATAAAGGTTTTTTGTCAAAAGTGACAATTTCTATTGAAGATGGAAAGAATTATTGTAAAGAAGTTGATTACTACTTTAACAATTGTCATTTATTGCAACTAACCGATCATAGATATGTCTTAATAGACGATGAAGTTGCAGAAAACATAGCTTCATATTCTACAGATCTAGACTATAAACGTTTTTTAAAAATCGAATTTTCATTTACCAAAGATTTTATCAAAGATAATGTTTCTTTTGAAAAATACACAGGTATAAAACAAATTTACACAGCTTATGAAATATTAAAAAATGATCCAAAAAATAAAATTAGTATCTCTAAGTATGATGGAATTGATACACGTATGTTTCACATTAAAGAACGGATTGCTGGGCTTTTGTCTATGGGACCTCTTACTTTTGATATGTTTAACTCAGTTTTAGACAAAAAAAGATTGAAAATGGATCTTAGAAGCATTGAAGAGTCCTATAAATTTAATCTTTGTTATTTTAAAAATCATTATCAATGTATAGAACACATTAAAGAATTCATTAAAAACTTGCGCCATATTAATTTAGTAAAAGAAAATAATATGTCAACACTGAATAAATCTATTGATTCAGCCTTCTCTTTAATGTCAGTTGATGAAACGATGAACATAAAGATATCAGAATTTATGTTTCGTTTGCAGGAAAAATTGGTGAATCATTCAAATCATCTTAATGTTACTGGGCCTGAAAGCGGTGTATCAGAAGTATTATTTATGCAATGTTGTGATCATATAAAAGATTTAATATTTGATAATTGTCTATTTCTCCCGACAGGGGGTAAGTATGATGTTGACTATTATCTTAATGAATTTAATAATCTCATTTGTAGCAATGTTGAGAAAATAAAACAAAAATATGATGTTGAACATTTCGAAAAAAAAGATTCTATGGTAAAAAACATGTTTAATATGCTTAATCTTGATCTAAAAAAATTACAAAAGACGCCAGTTAATGATTTGTGTGAGACTGATTACATTAGCTTTTTTTCTGAATTGTTAGGAAAAAATGTCGAAACATTAAATGATTATATCAATATTGAAAAGATAGTATGTGATTACCAAAACATGTTTATATACATAGTCACAGTGGTATTTAAGGCTGAAGACTCATCTTGCGATATATCACCTTACTTTTATCCTATTTTTACCGATAATTATAATTACAGGATAGTTGAGGGAATTGAAATTAAGAATGAAGACCCTGCTGAATTTGCACGTCTCCGAGCATTTGATGCTAATGAAGAAGAAGTTAGTTTGAAAGAAGGCGTTGAGTACTTTGTGAATGAACTTAACTGTTTTTATTTCACATTCGAAGTTTTAAAAATGAAAAATATACAAGAAATCGAAATGCTTTCGGTTCTTTCACGTTTTAATTTAATAAGCAAGAAATTTAAAGTAAATGATTACACAAAAGATTAAAAAATTAAATCTAACAAAAATCAATAGTAGAATTAAAAGATTTTTGATGTCATTAAAACAGATTTTATTTTTAATTTGTTTTGTTAATATCAGCTATAAACTCTGAAATCGAATAAAACTTATTTCTATTAAATGCAATTTTAATATGTAAGTATAAGCTATTGAAAATTACATGGTGCAATCAAAACACAATCAAATTGCATGTTTCAAATCCAAAAAAAGGCTATTGATCAGTGATTTTAGATTAAAAAGATTAATGGGGCACATATTGCACAAATTAATGTTTTGAAATATCTAGGAGGATGATCAAAAAATTATTTGATATGCAAACATACAAAACCTCAATATCAAAATTTAACATTAGATTTACTTAAGTACACGTCTATTGTATTCTTAAAATTGTTATTTCATTTTTTGCAATTAAAAAATAGGATATTTGTTGATGTTACCAGATTTAAAATTTATTGAAAATTATAAAAAGACGTAAAGTGGGTCAAAAATAGTTCGCCCGCATAAAGCAATTGCCATTACTGCCGTATAAAAATTTTACTACGTTTTCGTCATTGAAACAAGTATCAATGTCACAAATCTCAAATTGGCTCAAAAAGGATGATTTTTTCACATCCACATTTGATACCTGTCAAAATCAAAAATTTTAACATGAAAATAATAAATTTTTTGAATCAAAAGTTAAATAATTAAATTTTATTTGTTTATTAAAAATTGAATAGATTAATTAAAAGATCAAAATCGTTATACTGATAATTTATTTATGAACTGAACAGCACCCTTCAAATGTCAAATAGAAAAAATTTAATGGCTTATTTTAACAATAAAATAAAATTTAATGATGAAGAAGAGCGTTTTCGAACTAGTCTAAAAGAAAATACTTTTGATTGTTTGGATTTAGATATTAACCATCTTTTTCCTGATGGAACACTTCCTATACATTACGCCTGTCTATATAATCCTACAAATTATCTTATGAATAAAAATAATCTGCCAGATTCACTGATTAATAAACCAGGAGGTCCTTATAAATGCACACCAATGATGTTTACAATTTACAATTCTAATTATAAAATACTTTTACATCTATTGTTGAAAGGTGCCGATATCTTTACACGAAATACTAGATCATCTGATGTTTTGAGTTTCTGCGTACGATACGATGATCTCTTAGGCTTAATTGCAGTGTTGAGTTTTTTAGAAGAAGATATCTCGATCAAAAGATATTTAAGATATTCCTGGAAAAAAAATAGTGAGAGAACAAGAGATTTTCTTTTAAAAAGACAAATAGAAATTGAAGGTAGAGAGACTAAGGCAAATAGTATACAAACGATTTTTACAATTTCTAATATCAAATGGGCTTCAGTTTTTCTTTTTATGTTTTTGTGTATGATTTTCTTAGAAAAAACAAGGCTTATTTTCTCTTGTTTACTTTTAATTTTTTATTTTATTACTAAGTCGCCTTTGATTTCTTTGATATTCAATATCGTTTTTACTTTCTATTCCTACTGCGTTATGGTTGATTCAATTTTAGAAAAAACTAGTTATTATATGAACATAGGTATGCATTTATTTGTTTTTTTGATAATCCAAATTATGAAAACACCGTATTTAAAAATTAACAAGATAAAAGATTCAAAACCTCTTATCGGATATATGATTCATACAGACGCTTACAATGAAAAAATTTTTTGTATTACATGCCTTAATAGTAATATTTTGTGGGCCAAACGTTGCGAATTTTGTAACAGGTGTGTTTCTGGTTACATTTTCCATTGTCCTATTCTTAATAAGTGTATTACCACAAAAAATGTAGGATTATTTTTTTTTTATTGTTTGTTATCTTTTATAATTCACATTTTGGCCCTTTGTTCAAGTTACATGAACACACCTTTATATGAATTTGCCATTTGCCTGTTTTTAGTTACTGGATTGTATAAAATGTTTACACGGATTGAAGATGTCTAACGAGCAAAATAAAAAAAAAAAAGTATCTTACAGCGATGCACAGGATACCACTTATGTTTCAATTCATATAGGTTATAATTAAGCATTATTTAAAGCTTGTTTTAAAATAAATATTTTAGAATTTTGATTGTTTAACTTTACGAACTTGAAAAACGCATTAATTTTTAGATTAAAAAGTATCTTATATTTGATTTAAGCGTTAATGTCAGATGAAACCTTGTTAGAACATTGTATCATATTTATAAAAAGAAGTTTATTTAATTTAAAATTGACTTGAAATATTTATCTCTATAAAGATTTTGATAAAAAAAAATTAGTATCTGGTGGCTTATTCATGTCTACTTAGAAGCAAAAAACTTATATTAAAAAATTAAAAAAGGATTTGTAAAAAATTTAAATCTTTGGTTAAAGCTACGATAATTGTTGCTACATCATTATATTATTTGAAGGACTATTAACTAGTTTTAATGTTGCTATTGACTAAACTGTGAAGCCTGATTAAAACCTTCTTTCCACTATGTGCAGTGTGCGATGTATTTATACACCGATACGGTTTTTGGTAAAATTATTATGTCATAATAGTTAGCGCTACCCCGTTTAAACTCAATTACATAAAGTTTAAAACACCTTTAATGTTGCATTAGACAATCTTAAAATGCAGCAAATATTACTGTCATTAAAACAAGAAAAATAGAGCAGTCATTTTAAAAATGCAATAATTTTAATTGAATTTGTCGTGTAACGTTTAAAAAATTGTAGAATTTTAACCGAATTAAATTTTTTTTGTTATAATATTCATCCTTAAAGCTTTTGTAAATTCTAGAAAAATAAGTTGCATAATGACAATTATGCATAGATCTCTAAAAATAAAGGTGTTTTTTTTTAGAATCATGATTTTTTCACCTGTAAAATTTAGAATTTTTGACTAAAAAAAAATATTTTAACAAATATTGATAGACCTTAATAACCATTTCACGCAACTTTAAGTGTCGAATTGTTGTTTATGGTTGATAATGAAAGGTATGATTTTACAAAAACATGTGGTTACTTTATTTCATGTAGAAGTATGCTCATATCATTGTTATTACATACTAAAAATAAAATAAATGGATTTTTTTTATACGAGATGCTTTAATACCATTTGTTATAATGTTTTTACATGAGACTTTACAAAATAGACGATTAATTAACTTTTGCTTTAAATTATACTCAAACCTACCTTTTTTGTTAGAAAATTCTGACTTTGTTCAAGTTCAAGCAACTATAAATAATTAATAACGGAAACAATAAACAGATCTGTATTTGTCGAAATAACCGATTTAGAGGCAATGGTGGGAATATATACAAAGTACATACCACCAAAACTTATACACGAAAAGCATTTTTAATTTGCTACTTAGATGTAGAATTAAATACTATATAATCAAGTAATATATGAGGACATGAAACAAATTAAAGGAAAATTTAACTCAAAAAAATAAAAAAGACGGTTTATGTGAACATAAAGAGCTATCTGATGTTGCTATACTGGTGAGTTTACTTTGCATGAAGAGAAAAACAAGAATGATAAATAGTCATTGATAATGTTAAAAGCACAAAAATTCAAACGTCTTTTTACTATTATGTAGATGAAAAACATAAAAAAACTCCATCCTCATGTATCCGACAGAGGATGTTCAAATTCAAAGAAATAATGCAATTTTGGCAATCTAAATGCGTCGTTTAAATTAAATGTGAATTAAAATTTATTTTTGTACTCAAATCAATAATGTTTAAAATTTCCAGGTATTTAAAATTTAGTTATAAAAAACAAAACTGAAAAGGTAAGTTCATATAATGTGTTTTTCTGACAAAAACTTATTTAAAATATTTGTATTTTTATGTGGAACTTTGGCCAAGTTAAGGCTTGTCAAACAAATTTGACAGATCTATTATAGCCGGCGAGCTGTTTAGAACTAGACTATTTACAGATTAAACAAATAGTTTTTTTTATGCGGTGGTTTTGTAAAGATTGCAAAAAATTATATTTTTATATCTGATGCTAAGACGTTTAAGATAATTTATTAAATTAAAAATTTTAACTTAATTAATTTTTATGATTGCATTAAGTTATGACAATGTTTGTATACAGGATGTTTTAATTTTTTAGATTGGATTTAATCTTATATTATGTAACCTAAAATATTTTGTCCAATAGAGTTTCAAAATATTATTAAAGCAGGATACAAGTATTTTTTGAGTAAATATGTAAAATTTAGATAAGTTTTGGTGTTTTTTGTACAAAACAATACTCTTTTAACCTAATACAATTTAATATAATCGTCTGAATGGATCAATCCATTGTAAATTATTATTGCATGTATTTCCGGTCTGAGTTGGCATTCTTGAGTTATAAACATTGGTAAAAGAAGTAGGTCCTGCAGATTGATTCGTATTTAAACAAAATGGATTTAAATTACTCTTTGATTGTAAGTCCGTTATTAATTCAGGTGCAAAATTTTGATTAAGAGGTGTAGGCATGAATAGAATTCTGGGCTGTAAAGTATTCATAGATGTATC
>DWJH01000029.1:0-17885 GCA_018248735.1 Tagiades litigiosa | reverse complement strand
GTTTATCGGCTTGAATTGTGATAACAAATACAATTTGATTAAAGCACACTCTGTTCATTCATTGGATACATCTAAATTTAACAATCATTTGCTATCTTCGCCTTTATTTCTCCAATCAATTTCGAATAAACAAATACACAAAACCATCAGCCCTTATTCATGAAATATTTGGAAATCAAACAAATTTTAAGAACAAACGAAATACTTAAGACTATCCAAGAACAGTATCCTGTCGTCCTGGATCTTGAAGTATATTCATGTAAAAATAGTAAAATTTATAAAATGTACAAAAAAACACCCAAACCTTTAAGATATCTGTTAGAAACATTACAACATGTCTACCCTGACTATTCGTTCATTGGAGAAGGCTGGAATAATTTTAAAAAACTTGATTATCAAAATGTGGCAAATGAACTAATTTACTCTTTTTTAACTTTTTATAAGGTAAAAGAAAAAGTTGATGAGCTTGTACAATTCCTGGGTCTGATCATTGATAAAACTGTGTTTATTGATGAATGTGAAATTTTCTCATATACGAGTAGAAAGGGACCATTCGAAAAAGATAATTGGCATTTCTGTTTTCTATTTTACTCAAGATTAAACAAGCGTGTGTTGTTTTTAAGTGTTAGAAATACTGAAATTGTTTAATTGTAGATAAATCAAAGTGAAATATTTTTTTATTTAAAGTATTTTATTTTGTAATTCACATATTTTTAATTAAAATTGTTATTGGGTTGGCAGAATGGTGGGGAAGAGAACTATGGCGAAATTTATAGTTGTGTTTAAAAGGTATATAATCAAATAAAAAATGTTCCAAAGATAGTAAGTCATTGTAAACGTAAAGAACATAATTTTAAAACATTCAATATTTTCTTTAGGATTATCTACTAGTGGTGATGAATTTCTCACATACTTTAAGTAAGGAAAAATAAGTAAAAAGATCAGTAAAAATATGTTTTTGATGAAAATATTATTGAATAATCTTATAAAAGACTGGCCATAAAGCATGTAATACGCCTTTTGAACTGCTTTTGTATAAGGCACGTTATAAATTGCCACATAAGGCAAGACATATTCTCTAAGAGAATCGAACCAGAAAGCTATGAAATCGCTTAATAAGGCTAATGGTAAACCTATTAGAAGTTTTAAGAAAGATACGAGCTTAAAACCTTCGGTTGATATTACTTCAGACACGAAGTGGTAGGTATTCTGTAAATAAAAATAAAATTTACCGATCGATATACTTCCTAAACAGAAATAAATATTCTTAAATACTTCTAAAACGTTGTCTATTTTTGAATCTGAGTGCCTATTTATGAAATAAAACATAGTCACACTTGTAGTATAGACTTCTATCAATGCAATTGTCCAATCGATAATCCATAGAAGTATTAGTGTCAGCAGGATATGAACAATTGCTATATCACAATTAGATGTCTTAAAAACATATAAGTAAACAGCTAGTCCAACATAACTAAAGCTTCCTAAGATTAATATTAAGAAAAAAAACACATTAATTAAAAACACATTAGAATATTCTGATATCATTGCAGTGTATAAGTCAATGTTTTGAATACCAACAATATGTATTATGAATCCTAGAAAGAAGGTTACAATGAAATTTAAAAATGATAACATTTTTTTGTCATGAAAAACGAAATATAAGTTGTATAGACTGTAATAATAAACTTCATTCTCAATGTACCACTTTGGCATTAGTTTAAAGATAATAATATGTGCTTGAATAAAGAAGAACGTATACACAATATTTTTGATAAAGATGTTCTGCAAGATATGATTGTAATAATTATTATCAAACGTGATAAAAATCGAATTAATGGTCGATTTTAAACTAATCCATCCGCTAATTAACATTCTAAAACAACACGGTTCATTCTTAATTTTTTCTTTATCAACATCAAAAGGCTCGAAATTTAGGTAGTATATGATAAAGAAGTATGTTGTGACAGCCAATATATGCAATAACAGTATCCTTACATGGTGTGTTTTTCTTTCTGTTTGATATTTGAAAGCTATCTCGGTCATTCTTGGGTCACCCTTTTTTTTGTTTATATTTCAATAAGGAGACTGTTGAAATAAATTTGTTGTATAACAAAACAAATTTGTATAAAAGATGCATAAAATTCATTTAATCCTTCAAAATTTTCATATTTAAAAATTTCAAGCCCCTTAAAATGCAGCAAGATTTAGACAAATTACAGAAAGTATACCAACTATTTGTTGAAGCTCCTCACGACACTGTCCCTTTAGCAATGCTTGGAGATCTATTTCGATTTGCAGGATACACTATTTCAGAACAAAAACTGAATCAGATCACGTCAGAATGTCCAGAACAAGGACTTAGATTCGAACAATTTAAGGGCATTTGCTCTAAACTTGAAATTCAAGAACTTACACGTGATGAAATGCAGGCTTGCCTGAAAACATTAGCTAGTGAAGAAAGTGATTATACTGAAGTAAATTCTTTGATGAGTGTTCTAAGTCCTGCCGCACACCCCCTGAGTGAAGAAGAAATGGAAGAAGTACTGTCTTTATTTAAGCCGAACTCTGATGGAAAAGTGAGTATTGATTATATTTTAAGCATTTTGTTTAAATAAAAATATTTATTTGTGTAAATTTACAACTTATATAACCGTCAAAATTTTATCCCTAAAAATGGTAAATGATGTAACTCCGAATTTTGGAACAACAGTTTTGGATAAATTGAAATTAATTATCAATCCAATGAAATCTCCAATGACATCGTTAGACACACAGAACAAAAATTTAAAGATTTACTTGGATGCACAGGCTACTAAACCAATGGATCCACGTGTTCTTGATGCTATGCTTCCTTATTATGTTTCTGTCTTTGGAAATCCGCACTCGAGAACACATTCTTTTGGATGGAATGCGGAAGCTGGAGTAGAAAAGGCAAGAAAACAAGTGGCAGATCTTATTAAAGCAGATCCCAAAGAAATAATTTTTACAT
Organism: Tagiades litigiosa; assembly: GCA_018248735.1. Classification (NCBI taxonomy): domain Eukaryota; kingdom Metazoa; phylum Arthropoda; class Insecta; order Lepidoptera; family Hesperiidae; genus Tagiades; species Tagiades litigiosa. The sequence continues at coordinate 14,893 of DWJH01000029.1, read as the reverse complement.
CTGGTGCAACTGAAAGCAACAATACTGCAATAAAAGGGGTAACTGAATTTTTGCTCGCCGAAAAGAAGCCCGTGCATGTTATTACGACACAGATTGAACACAAATGTGTTTTAGATTCATGTCGAAAATTAGAGGAACAAGGTGTCAAAGTTACGTATCTTCCAGTAAATGATCGTGGATTAGTTGATTTGGATAAGCTTAAAAACTCTTTTACCAAAGACACTGTTCTTGTGTCAATCATAGCTCTTAATAACGAAATGGGCGCTGTCCAACAACTAAAGGAGATTGGAAAAATTTGCAGAGAAAGAGGCGTTAAATTCCATACTGATGCAGCACAGGCCTTCGGTAACATAGAAATAGATGTGAATGATATGAATATTGATTTGTTGAGCATTTCGGGGCATAAAGTATACGGCCCTAAGGGAATAGGTGCTCTTTACGTCCGACGAAGACCAAGAGTGCGTATCTTGCCTCTTTTGAACGGTGGTGGACAGGAAAGAGGTCTTCGAAGTGGTACGACACCTCCTCCCTTGGTAGTCGGACTTGGTAAAGCGGCTGAATTGGCCTCTAAGGAGATGCAGCAGGATAATAAATATATAAAAAAACTTTCAGATCAATTAAAGAGCAAGTTGTTTAGCCAATTGGATAATATTGTTTTAAATGGCAGCGAGGAGCATAACTTTCCTGGATGCGTTAATATTTCTTTTCCACACGTAGAAGGAGAAGGCCTTATGATGAATCTAGAAGATATTGCTGTAAGTTCAGGGAGTGCTTGCACGTCCGCTTCTTTAGAGCCTTCATATGTTTTGCGAGCTTTGGGTAGGGATGACGAATTGGCTCACTCATCCATACGTTTTGGCATAAATAAATTTACAACAGAAGATGAAATAAATTTATCTGGTGATAGTACAGTGAAAGCGGTTAATAAATTGAGAGATATGTCACCACTTTATGAAATGGAGAAGGAAGGAATAGATTTGAGCAAAATTAATTGGAGTGCATAAAACGAATTTTCTGATAATATATAACATAATTAAATGTGCTAGAAAAATTGGTGTCATTAAAAGCTTTTTTAGAATTAATTTTTATTGTTAGCATTAATTTTTTTTTTCGTTAAAATTTTGGAATTTAATCGCCCCTATGAGCAGATCTTACATGTTTAATGACAGAACACAAGAGAACAGAAGAACTCAACGTGAAGAGGCACAAGTAGAACTAAGACAAAATAAGAGGGAAGAATTGCTAAATAAGAAAAGAAATTTGTCTGTGGCTGCTTCAATGATCACTAATTTTTCGGAAATGAGTGAAAAATTGTATTCAAATGATTTGGCTATGATTCACCAGGGTGCGTATGAATTTCGTTCATTGTTGAGTGTTGAAGGCAATCCTCCGGTTCAAGCTGTAATTGATGCTGGATACCTCCAAAGATTTGTAGAAATTATGAACAATGACTTCTTGGTACAACTTAGGAGACCAGAACATACCGAAGATATTATTGACAAGATAAGGGTAGAAGCGGCCTGGGTAATTACAAATATTGCAGCAGGAACCACTGAACAAACAAAGGCTGTCATTCATGCAGGTGCGTTAGAAAGGCTAATTGGCATGCTTTATGAAGCCAATGAGATTATTATAGACCAGAGTGTTTGGGCCTTAGGAAATATAGCTGGCGATTCAGAATCTTTTAGAGATCAAATACTAAATACAGGCGCCTTGGAAATTATAGTTGCTTTGTTAGATAAATACTACACCAGTGAAGGACACATTAAGTTAGTTAGGAATTTAACATGGCTTTTGTCTAACCTTAATAGGGGAAGACAGCCGCCACCATCTGCTGAAAATATGAAAATGGCCCTACCCATTCTTTTTCAGCTTATTGCTCATAAAGATGCCGAAATAGTTTGCGATACATTTTGGGCCATTAGCTACATAGTTGATGTCGATGCCGGATGTACTGACATTGTTTTAGGTAGCAATATAATGAGCAGAGCTTATAATTGTCTAGAAGCTTACACTTGTAAGTTAAACAATCAAAGACATGAATCTGAAGATGCAAGAATAGGAGCTGTTTCTATTTCTCCTATAATTAGAATGCTGGGTAATATTGCTACTGGTTCTGACAACCAGACTAATGTTATTGTTAGAATGGGGTTTTTAAATTTCTTTACCACGCTTTTCTACAAAGTTGATAACAAAAAAGCAAGTAGACTTAGAAAGGAATTATGTTGGACTGTTTCTAATATCACTGCAGGTCCGTCAGAACAAGTTAAGGCTGTTTTCGATGCCGGTATTATGGAAATGCTCATTGATGCAGTACATACTTTTGAGAATTTTATTAGAAAAGAAGCTACTTGGGCCTTGTCTAATGCCTTATATCACTGTGCTACACATTATGATTGGATTAAACCTCTTATTGATTCTTCTATGATTGAAGCTCTTATGTCTTATTTGGAAATAGCTGGTAATCTTCCTGAAATGCAATCACATATCCTTGATTGCATTAGATATGCTTTGGAAGGTGGTCGTCTTTATGAGAAAAAGTTTGGCAGAAATATTGTTGTTGATAAAATCCTAGATCTTGATGTACTTCACGATATTGAATCTTTGCAAGATATCGAAGCGGGAGATGTGTCTTCTAAGGCTTATAATATTATTGTGGAATATTTTGAAGGAATTGACAATTAAATTAGTATGTAGGAAATGTTTTTTAAAGTTAAATTTTATTTAGATTATGGCTTAGTTCTATAAACCTCATTAAATTAAAAAAATAATATTAAAACTTTTAAAAATATTTATTGTCGTTTTAAGAAATTTTTAAATTTTAAAACATCTTCATTGTTCTCTAAAAGATAAACTATAATATTAGTTTTTAGAAATAGATCAGCAAAGTAGAAAGATTCGACCATAAATGAGTCAATTTCTTTTTTTAATTTTTTACTTTTCTCTTCTAGTTTCGTTTGCTTTAGTTTAATATAATTTAAGTGCTCGTTTGGTTCTTGTTGTTTCGAAATTTCAAAATTTAGCATTTCAAAATGACTTTTAAATTTTATAAATAATTTTTGTAAATCCTTTATCTTAAAATCTTCTAATCCGTTAAAAGTTAAATATTTTGTTAAATTTCGTATTGTTGGCTTTTCGATACATTTTTTTAACAGATTTAAGTGTATTGACTTCACACACACTTTAGAAAATAAATAATCATATGATTTTTTGCTTTCTTCTAAATGTAAAAAATTTATATAATACTCACAAAAAAGCATGTAATTCTCGATTTTAAGATTTAGAAAACTGTAATATATGTCTAAAAATTTAAAACATTGTCTTATATTTTCTTCTTTTACCGTTTGTTTCGCAAAATTTTTTTCTTGAACATCAAAATTTTTTTTTAAAAGGCAATCGTATATATCATGAAAACGTTTCAAAAAATCTGATATATTCTCAGTCATTGAAAGAAGCTCTTCGCTAATTCCCATTTTTTGGATTTCTAATACAATATCAATAAATTCGGATATAATTTTTATTGCTATATCTCTTATAAACCACAATTTTGCATAAATCAGTTTTTTTTCGTTAAAGCACATCTCATCACTATTTAAATAAGTGAGTTCTAGACTTTCAGACATAAAAAAGTTATACCTCAACACAGAAGCTTCTTTTACAACTGATAAAAAATTGCTAAATTTGTTAAAAAATGAAGTATATTTTGATTGATCAGCTTTTTTATCTTTATAAAATTTAAGAATCTCTTTGTACACATGGTTCATTGGTTCAAAAACATATTTTTTTAAATCACTGTTTATAGAAAAAAATTCAAGGTCTAAATTTGACTTCATCAAGCCTAGATTACTATCATTGGCTATCATCATGGATAAATCATTAGCATCTTCGACTTTAAACAACTTACAACTTAAAACATTTTGTCTAGCTGTGTTTTCATCAGGCACAGAAGTAGACTTAACGAACTCAAATTTATGGGTAGATTCAAAATCATTATCAGAAGATATCTTGATATAAATAAATGGTTCGTTAAATTTATTATAACATATAAGTGTAATGTCTGCGTTCTTTGGTTTTTGGTATCTTATAATATAAACAAAGGCATTCCATTCTTGAAGTTTAGAAAATGTTTTATCATTTTTCATGTCAAAAGCTTGTTCGGTAAATTGCTTTTTACTCTCTAAAATAATTTGAACACCAATGTAAATTTCATCAAGTGCGAGGCATCCAAACTTGTGAATATCATAATCAGTGCAAAAATATAAAGTATTAGTTTCCATTTCATTATCAAAAGTTTTTCTAAACATAAATACACATGATAATAATCTTAATAAGCTCAACATAGGGGTCGTTAATTCTTTAAAAAAATACTAAAAAAATAATCAATTTTAGATTAATTGATTTAGTGATATTACACAGAAAAAAAATTCAAGCAACTAATTAATAAAATAATATTACAAACAACGCTATAAGATTAAAAATTTCAAAGCTGTTTGCTAAATAAGGCAAATTAAACTATTATATATCAGCATTTGGTAAATTAATATATTTTTCTAACGATATATTATAAACTGATATATTTATCAAATAAAAATTTTTCAAAGGCATATTGTCAAAGATTTTTTACAAAACAATATGTATTTGATTTTTAAGACAGTTTCTTCGAATAAAATTGAAATCCAAGTTATAAACATTTTAGATAAAAGTAATTTCGATTTTATATTAAAATCTCACATTATGACAAATAAAACTTAAATTTTCACCAATAAAAAATAAATCATTCTCGTTTATTATCTTATTTTTCCAGATTAAAGTCTTAAAAATAAATTGATACCACATGACAAACAAAACAATATTGATATTGAGTTCTAATCCATTTATTATTTTTTTATTAGTATCTTCTTCATTACCAGACATGGGGTATAGGGGAAGAAGTTATTAAGTAATACCAATATAGCAAATAGAAGTTACATATATGGTAAATTAGTACAACCGTTGTACGACTGTACGACAATTAATATTTTTTAGTCAATCATTTTCTGTGATTTATTCAAATAAAAAATATCGATCTACAGTTTTTTCATAGATTTAAATTTAAATTTTAAAATAGCTTATCGACAATTATTTTTCCAGTTGTTTACAAATTAAAACATTACATCTGGTTTGTATGTTAAACAAACGTAGAACATTTATAAAACATTTTAATTAAGAATAAAAGACTCTTTAAGATTTTTATATTTGACAACGTCTTCATTATTTACCAATAGAAAAGTGATTATATTTGATTTTAAATATAAATCGGATAAGTAAAAATACTCAGTCATAAAAACTTCAATCTTATTGTTAAGTTCATAACTTTGTTTTTCTAAATCATCAAATCTCATTTTAAAGTCTTCATAGGCTTTATTAAATTCAGAATATTTAATTAAATCATCTTTTAACATTTTACAGGCATCTTTTAATATAATCCAGGATGATTGTAAATTTTTTACCTTAAAATCTTCGGCATTTGTTAAATTCATATAATTTAACAGATTTTTTGATGTTGGATCTTCAAGACAATCTTTTAAGAGTTTTTTCTGGATATCTAATGTACAAACGAGCGAAAAGAAATAATTACAAGTTTCATTATATTTTTCAATGTGCTTAAAATGAACATAAAAATCTCTAGCAAGTTCCGAATACCAAATGATTATATTAAGTTGATAAAAAACTAATTTTAAAAATTCAAAAAATTGCATAATCTTGTCTTCCTTTGACATCAAACTAATAAACTTTTCTTCTTGGATATTTTTATTCAATTCAAATTTTCTGATATAAAATTTTTTTAAATTGCTCAAAAATTTTGTTATATCGACGAGTGCCCCAAAAAAATTGCCACTACCCTTTAAAACTTGAACTTCTGAAAGTATATCCCAAACTGCTTTCGATAGCTTATTCAATATTTCAGTCAAAAGTATTTGCTTGATTTTTAAAATTTTATCTTGCTCAAGACTCATATTGTCACTATTAAGATATGCCCATTCTAAATCTACCGAAACAAAAAAATAATATTTTATTACAGAAGCGTCCTTCATAACAGCAAGAAAATTATTGAATTTTACATTAATTTGATTCATTTTTTCAGATTTAATTTTTGTGTCACTAATAAATATCTTAATCTCTTTAAATAATTGAATTATAGGCTTAAAAACATATTGCTTTAACTCTTTAGTAATTAAAAAAAATTCAAAATCCACAAGCAATTTCATTAATCCTAAATTACTATTACCCAAAATAAATGCGCTTGTATCGTTTGGTAACCCTGTTTTTAATAGTTCTTTAGAAACTAAATTGCTTTGACACTTTCTTAATTGATCAGTGTCCCTACAAAAATTGATCAATTCAAATTTATATGAAGGATTGAGACAAGTACAAGATGATATTGTGACAGAAATATATGCCTTGTTTAATTGATTGTACATTATAATTTTTGCATCTGTATCTTTTAATTTTGAGTAACTTATAGTATAAATGTAAGAATTTGAATTTTTAAGCGATGAAGACGTGCTAATATTTTCAAAATCAATTAAAATATCAGTTGATTGCTTTTCCTTCGCTAAAATTTTAAAGCTTTTATCATAACTATCTTCTGTAATTGGAACATATTCAAAGACCCTAATATCACAATCTGTACAAAATGAAAACGTATTGTATGTCAATTCTCTGTGTTTACGATCACTTAAAATCACAAATTTTAAGAAAATTATGTTAACTAACATTGGGATAAAATCACCAAAAAAACATAAATTACTTAAATGATTTAATTTATCACCAATCAAAAATCAAACTGCGGTTAAAAGTGAAAATGCTTAGTAAACAAATTGCTTTCATTTATAGTATTCAAGTGCGCAAATATTTGCATGATTTGTAAATTTAAGAATAAGTTGATTGCTGTTTATGTGTTAGAAAGACCATGGCCGAGCCCGATCAATGATTATTCGTTGAGATGTCAAAAAACGGAATTGATGAATGATGGAAATAAAAGGAGAACGAAGGAAAACTTATTCTTTTAAATCCATATAGACAATGTTATAAAATTTAAGTTTATTAATGTTTGCTTTGCTTGAGAAAACAGCAGCAAAAAGTTGATTAAAGCTAAAATGTCTCTAAAAATGTATCAAATAATATTATTTGGGGGCGTCAGTGGAATCTAGTGTCATGGAAATAGATTACCTACACGCCACAGGTCACAAAATGGTATAATTTGCTGCATTGGGACATGGACATTATCTGTAACAGGAGCATGACGCGCAAGAACATCATTAAAAGACACAAATAGGGAACTTGAAAAGGAAGTGGAGACAAAAGTAGTAACTTTTATATGTAACAGCGTCAATGAGGACGCTGACACATATTAATTATAATATTTCAAATATTATAGTACAAAAAATAGTTGCTATTTGATTTAAATAAATCTTTTAATTGCTTTTTTGAACTTTCTCAACTCTTGTATAAATCAAAACATCTTCATTATTAACTAATAAATACATAATACATGATTTTAAAGATAGATTAGTTATATTACGTTCATCGTAAATTAATTCGCCAAGATTATTTCGGAATTTAAGTGCATTTTTTTCTAAATTATCCAATTTTTTCTCAAATATTGCATAATTAAAAACTGATTTGCATTGGTTTTTGGTGCCATTTCTGAACATTTTGCATATGTCTTCAAAACTTGCCCTTGATGTTAAAAAATCTGTAATTTTTAGCTCAATAAAACTGCTATTATCCATTAAAGCAATCAAATTTTTTATAGTTGGGGTTTTAATACAATTTTTAATCAATTTTAATTCGATTTCTAAAATTATTACTTCTGAAAAATAAACATCATTACCTTTTTTATGTTTTTCAGGACATGAAAAGTTGTCATTAAAATCTTTTTCAAGTTCACAGATTTTTAGAATAATATCAGTATAATTGTAATATAATTTAAGCAAACTTAAATTATTTTTTATCTTATCATCTCTTGTAGATAAAAAATTAAATTCCTCTTCTTGAATATTCATTTTTAATTTGTAAATATCTCTAAAGACTAATTTTAGATTTCTTAAAAAGTTAATGGCACTAATTAATACTTGTAAACTATTTTTTTGAACTTTTATATATTTTATGCCACATATAATGTTCTTTATTTTGGACACTAGATTAACTAGCGCCTTGTTAAACAATTTCATTTCAGATTCTATTATTTCATCATTTTCAAAACTGTTATTATCATTATCAAAATAAGCCAAATTAACATTTTCATGGATTAAGAAGATTTTCTTCATTACTATAACATCTTTTAAAGCAGAAAAAAAACTTTCAAGGTTTTCCGAAACTTTATTTATCTCCTCATATTTTTCAATTTTTTCATAAATTTTTATCATAGGATTAAACAATTCATTTTTAATTACGCAATTAATATAGATTAATTCAACGTTTAAGAGCGAGTTCATAAAATCATAATCGCTGTCACTTATAACAAACAATCTTTCCAAATTTAGAGACTTGACTTTTAGCTCTTTATAAATTAGAGCCTTTCTATTATTTGTACTTTGGTCAAGTTCATCTAAAGATTTTACGAATACAACTTTATGATTCGATTCATAATCAGAGCAAGAAGATATTTTAACATACATAGAAGGTCGTTTTCGTTCATCTAACATCGCTAAAATAATATCATTATCAGGTGATATGTTGTAGCTGAAGGTATAAATACAAAAATTTGAATTTTCTAGCGTATCACCGGCTTTAAAGCCTTCTAAATTTGTTATCGACTCGGCATAATATTCTTTACAAACGTCAACTTTGTCATCATTAGCAGTAATTTCTCCATTTTGCTGAACGTATTCGAAATTATGTATTTCATAATTCGTGCAAAAAGATAATGTATTAGATTTAGACCCATAAGATTCTGATCTTCTTAATAAAGCACCCGGTATAAACATTTTAAAAACAAGCATATGGGCATATGTTAAAAAATTAATAAATTAAAATTTTAATCATTCTTCATCAAATCCATAAATCTTCGAACCTTTCGAAATTTAAATGAAAAACAAAAGCAATTAATATATTTGTTTCTGCAATTTAACAAATTTAACATTGATTATAAGTATTAATTTTTTGTTTATTTTTTTTAATTTTTTTAAACAATTATTTAATATATTTTTTTACCACCATCAAAAAACAAAATTTAAAAAAACAACCATCAAAAGATCATCAAAATATATTAAAAGATACCCGGAGTGAAGTTAAAAAAAATCATTTTTAGAATATTTTTCAAGAAAAATTATTTATTGGAAACATTTTCAACTGACAATGAAGATTTAACCTGTTCATCATACTCCCTTTTCTTCATTTCTATTCTTTCTTTAAGTTCTCTTATAGTATTCTCTTCACTTTTTAACTTGTCAAATACTTCAAAATTTAATATATCTTGTGTCAAAGCTTTGTTGGACTGTTTATTAATGTTATAAGCTAGAACACAAGCTCTAAATCGGTCATAATATTCTTCTGTGGTCTCAATTAAACGAAGAATGTTTTGATTGACAAGCATTTCCCTTAGCCTAAATAAATCATTAGAATGCATGTTTTGTAAGTTTAATTGTCCCCAAGGATACTCTCGAGCATAACTTATGCCATTTTCGGTTATTTTTGGCGATGTGACAAAGAAAGGAGGTGTGAAATTCGTGATATTTCCACGTGTCGGATTTTGGTCTTCAAAAATTACAACATTATGTTCTTCAAGTTTCTTTCTGAGAAAATCAAAAGATTTTTGTATTTGATACTCATTTAAATAATCGCTTTTACATACTATAGGAATTAGATTGCAATATTTAGAGATTTGCTCCATTGAAATAATATCAGTTGGCCTAATAAAATTATCAAGAGGTTCCAAACAGTAAAAACAAACATGTATTCGTTTGTCTCTAATTAAACTTCTGACACTTTTGTGTTCACTATAAAGAAAATCTTGATAATTATCATTTATAATTTTTATTATTGGTACCCAACATTCATTATTATCTGTAAAATCTCCTACACGATCAACTTCTGTGACCGTAATTCGAGTGTTAAATTCGTTTTCTTTAATTGTAAAATGTGAAACTTGAATTGTCATTGACTTACAAACTTTTCTGGCCTCTTCAATTTCAGTAACCACTTTAGAGCCCAGTAAACCATTAATAAAGCTTGTTTTTCCTATGCCATGTGATCCGACAGTCATTATATTAAAGTCTATTCCGGATTTACACACACTTCTGTATTTCACATTAGGTAAATTTGAAACGCCAATTCCTTTCTGGTTCATTAAACAACAAAACGTAGATACTAATATAATAGACCTGAAACATGTTTAAGATTAATTTATAACATGAAACAAGTTTTGTGTCATTTTATATGAATTTATCAACTAAACAATATGAATAAGTTAGAGGAAACTATTAATGTTGCACAATACGCTGAGAAAGAATTGGAACAAATCATGAATGAAGTTGAGTTACAAAGTGAAAAATTATTAAATATCCAAAAAAAATCAGGAATGTCTAGAAGTAAATTATATATGAGCGAAAGAATCTTAGGAAATGTAATCAAGCTTTCTAAAACACGTGTTGTTTTTATTACGTTATTTTTTGGTTTAGTTTTCACGTTAATAATATTTTTTAAAATAAAATGATTAGACTTAAAACTTTAACAATAGCAGCAATGTTTTACTAATTAATCATTTATTATATCAATTTAAGTGTATTTCAAAACAAGATCCACAATTTTACCAACTGTATTGGTATTCTTGTTCCCTAAAGAAGGAATAAGAGCCTTTGCTTCTTCAATTGATTGAGGAAACAAAGAACCAATGACTGAGATTTCATACTCTGAACATCCCAAAGAAAACAAAGAATTTCTGAAATCATCAGCAATGCTTTTTTCTGAAATTCTCGCAAACTTATCAATGTAAATAAGAGTTTGTTTATAAATTCTATAAGAAACAGCCCTATTATCGAGAGTTATTCTTCTTTTTATAGACTCTAATAAATATTTCACTTCTGGGAGTGTAACTGGATGAATGTCTTTTAAATCCAATTCTTCCCCTTCACTCATACCCTAAAAATTTTTTTGTTTTTTAATATTTTTTGAAAGAAACCATTTTAAACGTTGCTACGGCGAATTAAAAGTATTTTAAAGATGTTTAATTAATGGCCTTGTAAAAATATCGAACGCGTCTATACTTATTTATATTTTGGGTCTTTAAAAGGAAATTTAAAACACAATATCGTTGACAGTTTTGACATTTTAATTTGTAAACAAATGAAAATGTGTTTGTAAATGTTATGTATGTTGCTTATTTACATCATAAATTATAATAGCACGCTTTATAATCTTATTAATTAATAATTGACGAAAAAATGAATGTTTTTGTTGTAATTTGTCCAAAATATGTTGTTTAGAATGGTATTGTGTAATTGCGAAGTTTTTGATAAGTGCTGAATACAGTGCAATATCTTTATAAAGGTTTTTTTAAAATTTGTTTTGAACATTTATTTGTTAAAATTTGATTTTTAAGAAAAATACAACTAATGTTCAATTTTTTAATTTTGAATTAATAAAATAAAATGATCTTTTTTATTCGTGGTTAAGGCCCCAAAATGTTCAAATTAGAGAAAAAAGATGGTTTTGTCTCAAATGCAGTCACTAAACATCACAACCATTTTATTTTTTATATTTCAGATTGTGAACATAACAAAGGCAAAATATTAGAAATATCATCAAAATGTATAACAACGAATTTAAAATTAGCAAAGCATGATTTAATAATGTTAAAAATACCAATAAGTGATAAACATGTGACATTTACTTTGGTAGATGAAGCAAGGTGTTTTGAGATTGTGAATGATAATGATAGTGGAACGGTTGAAATCAATATTAAAGATTTAAAATTATTAATATTTTATGGTGGTCCAATCGAAACAAACTTTATAAATGTTTTTTCATCAAAAAAAGTGATGGGACACAGAGGCTGTGGACAAATGAACATCTATGAAACTAAGAAAAATATGGAAGAAGGTGTCAAAAACATTTTTTACGAAAATACAATAAGTTCAGTTAATAAAGCATTTTGTAAGGGATCTACATGGGTCGAGTTGGATGTTCAAATCACCAAAGATATGGTACCAATAGTATTTCATGATTTTTTTATAATAAACAATGATCAAGAAATTCCTATTCATAGAATGTTAATCCAAGATTTTTATAATTTTTTTAAAAAAGATCGACCTGAAGACGACCTTCCTACAACTTTAGATAAATTAATCTTAAAAACGGAAAAAGATCTAGGTTTAAATATTGAAATTAAGTATGTCCCTAAGAAGTATATTGATTTATACAAACTTGACGATGTAATCCCTGTGAATAAATATTTTGATACGATAATTGAAGTTTTAAAAAATTATAACGGTAAATTAATGTTTTCATCCTTTGAAAAAAATATTTTACTTTACGCAAGATTGAGGCTGCCAAACTCAAAAATACTTTTTATAGTCGAAAAAGATCACAACTGCTCTAATTATCTAGAGGATTCCATTAAGTTTTGTCTTAAAGCTTTTCTTGATGGGCTTGTGATGGATTGTGAATCAGCAGAATTATTATTGAATACGCCTGATCTAATTTCGTTAAAAAAAGATTTGAAATTTTATGTCTATGGTGACGATGTGTCTAAAAAAGAAAAGGCTAAAAGGTTCCTCGATAATGGCATTGATGGCATCATAACTGACGATATCGATGCTGTGATTAGTCTAAATTAAATTATTTTTTTACATTTAATTAACAATTTTATTGTAAAATAAACACGTTAAACTACCACCGTCTTCTATCGTAATAGTTATTTTCATTTTTACCAAATAAAAATTCATCTAAATGTACAATACGCTTCCCTTCTGAATCAAAAACGGGAAGATTTGACCTACGAGTTAAATTTAAAAAAGAATCCCTATCATTGTTTAGATAATCTCTAAGAAAGTTTTCAACATTCAAAATTTGCTCTCCTCTATTACTGTAAATTTTTGGAAATTTTCTTGAATGTTGGTTGGCATAATAATATTTATGGTGTTGTTGTTGATTGGCATAATGATTTTGTTGGTATTGTTGTAGATCTGCATACAGATTTTGTTGGTATTGTTGATTAGCATAATTACTTTGTTGATATTGTTGATTGGCATAATGATTTTGTTGATTGGCATAATTACTTTGTTTATATTGTTGGTTATTATTGATGCTTTCTCCCCGCGTAATTGTTTCTGTTTTTCTTCTCTTCGGTTCTGATAAATTCGCATGTTCAGATTCCGTTGTAATTTCACCTTTCTCAACTGTTTCAAATTTTATTCTCTTTGGTTCTGATAATGTTGTATCATCTTTCGATGTTTTAACTTTTTTCTTCTCGTAACTCATAATTTTACTAATTAAACTACAACACAAAACTCTGATATCTTCTTCTTCATAATCTACAAAATACTCAAAGAAATCTTTTATCTTTTCATGATATTCTTTTAAATCATCAATAAATTTACGAACTATCATCGCAAAATTTCTTATAGCAAAATAATCATCATCTAAATTTTGAGTATTAGCAATTAATTTTATAACCCAACTTAAATTTTCAGGTTTTATAGATTCAATTTCATACAAAGTCATGAATTTAAAGTTCGACGTTGACGGTTTTAATTTAAATTTTCTGTTAATTAAAACCGAATATTTATCTGAGACATCCATTTTTAATTTAAGTGAATAATCTTCGTAAAGAAAAACTTTTCTATAAATCTTTTTGCAGTTTTTTAGAATATCCTCAGGTAAATCAACACTTTCAAGTAATAAAACACAAGAATAACGTTTTTGTTTTAGTAAATCTCGAATTAAATTTAATACTGGTCCAACATCAATATTTTTTTGAATAGATTTGATAAGACTACACGTATTAAGGAACCATTTACTAAAATGATCGCCTTTTACAAATGATTTTTGTGATTTTATAAACCTCAAAATATGAAAAACAAAAACGTCTTTAACAAGTGGATCCATAACTTTTATAATCTCAGAAACCAGTAATACTGCTGAAAATTACACCATTTACACTTAGCAGCCGAATCCAAATATTTATATGTCAATCAATCGATCAATCAAATAATTTTATTGTGGAATCATAGGTACAAAAGATCTTAGCAAATATATTATTATACATTTCCGCTATGTTCCTGCCACTGATGGACATACAATAATTATATATTTAATTTAATTCTAATTAATATTTCCTAATTAATTGCTAACAACTGAAATTGTCATCTTCTAAAGCAAGAAAACAAACGCTTGAAAAATGGAATGAATACATTGTACCTATACAAATGCAGAACCTTACTTAGTTTATTTACAATACACAATTTCAAAGTTTTTCATGTCAAGTCCGTCTCATTTATATTCTATATTGTTATGATCTATGCTAAAATATATAAAAGGTTTTCATATGATAATGCACTATACTTGTCCTGCGTCATTCACAAGCGTAGTACTCATACTTTACCGCAGTACATTTTACAGTACAATGGTTAAATGTAGCAACATCGACATCATACCTTGTTCTATCATAAGAGAGCAGCGAGAAACGATGGAAACGAGTGTAGATGACGTCGTGAACCGCACGTTGTTTGACGGAACCTTAGTTAAAAGAAACAATGGCTTCTTCCACTATATTTATTGTCATGTGATTAACAATAATATGTGATAATTTAGTGGTGGTAGGGTCTATCCCTACTCGACGGGGTCAGTGCCACCACCACACCTATTTCTGCTGTGAAGCAACTTTTATAAGTTGTGTTTCAGTTTGAAG